>JABFQC010000777.1:0-23458 GCA_022817085.1 Psilanteris sp. ZL-2020
CGCTGTACGCTGGTGAGGAATTAAAAAATTGAATACAAAGAATAATCTAATCAACATAATTGATCTTTTTTATTCACTATCCCACTATTAACACTCTTTCCTCCCTCATCCAGTCCCAAGAGGTTCCATCCCCTCGGTGCAACTCCACAACCGTTCGCTGAATCTAAATAAATGTGTCATCAGAAAATAAATGTTGTATGGATTAATTCAACCGTTATGGCCTATTTATCGATAACCAATAAAGCTTTATGTTGGCGCTTCGAATGTCAAAAGATCATAGATGTCAGTTTGATGAACATTGCGAGTAAATCGTTCACTTTTGCTACCATAACTAAAGTAGGAAGAGGGGCATTACTAAGGTTAGGCGACTAAAAGAAACAAAAGTTCAAAGAGAGAAAATTTGATAAGTCGAGAAGTACAAGAGAGACGGAGTAACGGTCTCTCGATAGTCCGGCATCTCCCCAAAGGCCAAAACCGATGTCCGGTCGCCACCCTTGACTTGAGCGTCCGACTCCCCGTATACAGGACTTTTATAGCGCATAAATATCAAGAGCTCTCCATAATATCCCTACTGTATTATCGAAGATGCCTGAGAAAAGATATGAACAGACCAAAGTTATTTGGAACGTTTCTGTATGGCTGGATTCACGCTCACTTTCTGCGCCATCGCCAAAACGTCGGCTCAAAACAATTTAACCTTCGGTATTTTACCGAACTTGCGTGATTCTCATGTTGTACGAAGCTTGTGTTTGAAAATGAATGACGAGGAAAGATTTTTATCCGGGAAATTCGGGGTGTGTGTATATAGAAGCTTATAACCGAGATTTTATAGTTAGTGTTCTTAAAAATTGATTTACTTCTTTCGTCGAAGCTTTTATTCACTAACAACCTGGTCGAATGGTTCAATGGTATAAGTAGATTTCGAGGCTTTCAAAAAATAATCCATCGATGGAAAGTGAATCCAGTTTTTTATTATTCTGATATTATATTGTTTATACGAGTAGTTTTTAGGGTGGGCAATTTTTAACCGAGGTCAATTAAAATAATTATACCAGTTTTGTAGTTGATATTGCTAAAAAAGGTTGTTGTTTGCTAATTTTTGGAAGAAAGTTTTTTATTATAATTGTATCTTTTTTAATGATAATATGTTTTTTGTTAAATATTTTTTTATTAACTGCGTGGTATGTAAATTTTGATTTAATATGGAAATTACTTCAATATAATATATATTTTTTTAAAACTTTACACGATGAGTACGTTGATTCATAAATTAACTTATCAAATTAAGTTAAGACAATATTATTGAGTACGTCTTTTAAAAAATGAAATTTATTTCATAGAATATTGGTTATAGAATTATAAAGCGTTTAATGTATATATATTTACTAAATTGTTTTAAATAACTAAATGGACTGTATTTAATGTAAAAAAAACGTTTTACTATGTCACTTATAAATAAATAAATATGCAATTTTGTAATAGTAAATATGATATTGCAAGTGTTTATGTCCTAAATAGCATAAAAATATAAGATCTAATTACATATAATATTCAAATAAACACATCTAGCTTCAATTAATCAAATCTAATATCAGATTTACAGTACAACCAATCTTCATTTACAGTAATACCATTAAACAAGTAATAATCAAATATTACACTATTTTTGGCAAAACAAATTATTAATAACCCTAATAATAATACATAATTGAATGAAGTCTGTACCAAAACAATCCGTCGCATTTTACAATTATGTTCATTAAAGATATCTGTTTAATGTAACCGAAACAGCAACGGTTTTGTCCATCAACTAGATATGAATCACGAACAAAAATGGTACGTAATTCTAATAAACACTCCAATTGAATACTTCTTAATATGTGATTATTGCATCTATTTATGCTTACGTGCAGATGCAATTATACGAATAATCATTACACCAAATCATACTCACTATTGCAACAAACATCTGAATTCATTGTCATAACATCGGGTTATGGCGCGTGCTGTACATTTGCCAGTGAAAACAGCGCTAAATTTACCAGAGTTGAAATTGCACGGTTATTGTAACTGCTTCAGCATTTTCAGTTATACTTGTTATAAATATAGTCATCGCGATCATAATTATGCTCCTGCAACTGCGCATAGCCATTTGTTACTCAAATCACAATAATCATTCGTTGACTCATTTTTTATGCCCGCCGAACGTAATTGAATAAGCAAAACGTTATTTTTTGTCTTCAAATTGCCCAAATCCATCCCATAAAACACAATCCCAATTCAATAAAAGCTCACCGCTACATCATAACGTCTATTCTCGGCGGACTCGAGAAACCGGAGGAAACAGTCGCGCGCCATTTGTCAATATATCGCTAAACAAAAAAAAGCATCTCTCGCTCGCACGGCTGAGTAAATGCGATTCTTCGATTCGCCGAAGACATACGCGCTCGTCTGTGCTCAATATCCAGCCAAGGCGAATCACTCGACTTTCGCCAGCGTCCACCTCGATCTCGTGGGGTAGGTGAGTCTGGCGCTGTCATCATGTATGTGAGAAGCACGTTATATAATCCATGTGCGTATAGCCATGCATTTATACGTGTGTATATTTCGATCGAGTGCCGTGAAGTGGTGTGTAGTTCCAATAAAACGGGAACCACTCACGTCTTTTGTGTCGGATACAGTGACGGTATACTGGGGTGCTAGTGGTTGTTATCGGCCATCAGGTTTTATGTCCCACCCTAGCAAGAAGTGCGAGGTCCGAAGAAAAGGGGAGCCCGACGATACGGGATACCGCGTGTCTCGCAAAGATTCTATGAAGATTGTCCGGGGCTTTTATTACGGGAGAAATGTCGGTTAATAAAAATGAATACGGACGGCTGGCGGACTTTCCTGTCTGCTTTCTTCCTTATTCCTCTTTGCTCCCGAGTGCAATATACTTCCGCCCTCCGTATCTGACGCAAGCGGCTACCGATATAAAAGGTGATTTAAAAGTGCGATCTCGAGTCGAACGCTGAGCATAAATTCGAAACTGCGCGACGCTCGCAAAGTTTGCCTCAAGTTCGAGATACTCGCTCCGCCGAGTGTCGCCATTTTGGTCCACACTTTTGTTCATGGACTTATCGTACACCATACTTTGCCGTTGAGAAACATATCTACATTTGCAAGCAACGGCAAATAGTTAGATATATTTTTCTTGTCTTATTTTCGATTTGAAGTACGAGCGTTGAGTTATTGAACGACGATAACGGTTTCTTAAATTAGGTTGTTTGTTGTTTGATGTCTGGTGAATGCGAGCCGATCGAAAATTATTCGAACTGATAGGATCGTTTCAGTAGAATAGTAATATCGAAAAATAATGTTGCAAAGTGTGTGTATATATACATGTATTGGCTAACGCCTAAATCAGATGCATTTCTTATATAGTAATTAAAGTGTAAATAAAAAAATTGTGTAATTTATTTCAAAAATAATTTGTTCCTTTTTAATCCATAATTTGTATTTTATAGAAATTTCAATCTTAAATTTTTAATTCGATGTTTTACTTAATAGATTAATATTTCGACAAAATTGTACGATAGTGTGTTTTATATAATATGTAAGATACAAATCGACAATAAATTGAATAAATTTCAGAAATGTTTTCTGTTATTTTTTATGATTTCAAATGGCTTATGTCAACTGCGTATCACGTAAAATGAAAATGACTGTTAAATTTTATAACTGATGTTCATCGTAGATTTTACTAATTTTCACCTTGCGGAATAGGGTTTACAGATATTGTCGGTTAAGTGAACTATTTTACGTTGTTATGTAAAGTATTACTAATTTTAACGTCTTTTGTCTGCCAATTCATGTTATCTGATTTCTATGAATATTCTTCGAGAGACATAAAATATTACATCATAAGTTTACTCTGCATATCACTTACAATCTTTATTTTTATAAAGGTGCAGATAAAACAAATAGGGTATCTAATATTCGTGAAATATAATTATATAATGACTATTCGTAATAGTTAATAGATGTTGTAATCTACTACGACTTATTATACAATTTAGGACAATTGAATTAAGTTATTAATTTACTACTAATTATTAATTATAGTTATATATTATATTATACATTTTAGAAAATAATGTATATATTCTTAGAATAAGTACATATATTTACACAAATTATCACATATATATGCATTTGTATCTAATAAAACATAAGATTCGTTTATTTAAATGTTATTATTAAATATATATTTATACATCGTTGAATAACGCAATTATTTTATTAAAAAGAAATACAAAAATATTCCGTTTTAAAATTAGTACTGCACATGACGTTGCAAATCGAGTTGGATGGATTACCATTTAAAAGTGAAAGTAATTTTTACATTTGCCGCTGTTTTTCACAACTTAATTTAAATTTATCGATTAAAATATAATTTGAGAAAGGTCGCGTTAATAATTTGGCACAGTAATTAAAACATTCACTCTTTACGATATATGTTTTGTAGTAAATCGTTTATTTATGACTATAATTGAGTGGTTTCACATTACCTATTACCAAATAAAAAAAATGCACTCTTAGTTAAATATTTTTATATTATTTACATCCAAATGATTTAACTAAACGAACTTTTGTTTGAACACATAAATATTTCATGACTGTAATAATTTAAATCTTTAGCCATTATATTGCAGGTAGAAAAACCGAGAGTGTAGATTTAATATTCATGCAATCTCTGTTAAGCTGAATACGCATTCATACAATCGATTTTTGTTAAAACATTCATAACTGATTACATCATGTAATAACTTTATATATATTACGGGCATATTTAACTGCGACATCAATTTTTTATAGCATTACGCATTTTTCCTAAATGTAGACGTTAATTTGAATCCACTTTAAACTTAACTGGTGAACGTATTTTAACTTCAAATGACTTTTTTTATTATCAGTCATATCGAAAAGTGTATTATTGGAGAAACGACTACGTTTCAATCATTTGATAATAAAAGCATGAAACTAATCAGATGATAATAACAATAAACTTTTGTTACCCTTTGCTAATTAAATCACTTTTTAAGAAACTTGTTCAAATATAAAGATTGCTAATAAAGATTTATGGCTATTTTACATATTATTCGCGGATTTTTTGCGTTACATTGATATTATGATTTAAATTGTTTTCAGATATTTTGGCGAAGAACACGTGTGTTGTTACTGCCTGTGTAGTTTAATTAATCGCGACGTTTAAGATCGAAATATTAATTCATGCGTATACAATTTAGGAAACGCCGTATAAAATGGGGACTGTGAGCATCTCTGTTTGAAAGTTCCGAAGCATGAAATGTAATGTAAAATCTGACGATGCACGTGGCGCCGTCTTATCGTATTCATAAATATACAATTAATAATTGCGCCACAATTTTTTGCATAAATACTATTATTTTTATATATTTTTTGCGAAATGCACGCTTTATGAATGTGAATACTTAATGTAATTTGTTAACGCTTTTGTATAATTTAAATATTTATGTATGGATGGAACAATATTGTTAAGAACAAGGTTGATATGGTAATGCACGATTCTTTATTTACGACTATTATCAAATAAGATGAATTATTGATTAAGACTCGTCATAAATATAACTTCGTTATTACTGAGCAGGTAATAAAAAATTACAATTACAGGGTTGATAAAAAGCAAGATATTTTTAGTTCAAATTAAAACAAACAAATAAATCATTTTTAATTCAAACAAACATACGAAGAGAATAGATTATTTAAATTATGAACAAATTATAAAAACACAAACCATATACACACGTGAATGGATATATAAACTTGTATGATAATGCATACGAATATGTAATACGTTTGGGCTGTATTTAAAAGATCTATTATTGCTGGTAAAGTTGTTTAATATTTGTTCATTATATTTGAATGAGGAGAAATTATTATTAAATACAACTTTTTGATTATAACATATATAGATTTAATCAATAACGAAAACTAAATCAAAATTAGAAATATATATATATATTTATAGTGAAATTTCGGTAAAGACAAATAATTTAAAGGTTTGTTTGTTTTATGTATTATATACACGTATATATAAAGAAATTTAACAATTACAAATGTTCAACTGTGCTTAATCCAAATATTTTAAATCAATAAGTTATGTGATTTATATGACAAAGACATGATGATATTGAATATTTTTAATCCGATGATTTGGCATAATATAAAAGGGCGATAGAAAATATATCTTTCTAAAATGACATCTAATTATTATATAGTTTCTGTGAAATAACACATGTACGTTGTGAATTTATGTGAAGTTTGAAAACGTGGGAAGCTCTCGTTTTAGTTTCGATTGATGCGAAGAGGGTAATTAATAAATGTCTTATTTTATGATTTTGGTGGGAGATATAAAAAGGGTCTTTCGACTATGATAAACTATCGTTTGTCCCGCACCTGGACGAAGGTAGGTCAAGTACTGGATACGGTCTATGATGTTTACTCAACAGAATGATTCGCCACGGAATCAATTCAAGTTTTAGATACATTATCGTTTTTTCTAAATCGTCGTTATAAAAAAAATGTGATTTTATGTCATTACAGCATTGCATTCGTATATAAAGTGATGAAATATTATTAATAAAAATAAATTTTTTATATTATAATAAAATGTGTTAGTTAATATATTTTTTATATTGTTTTTTGAATTTCAAATTAGCACCAACGTAAAATTTGAAATCCTTTTATTCAATTTTAAATAATATAATGATATTAGTTTTTTTTATAATTACAATATCATAATATATTATAGTAACTAAAAATATTATTGAAAATATAATAACATTTCAATTTTCATTCTGGTAATTATTTATGTTGATCATTATGATTTTTGTAACAAAAACTAAATACTTTTAATTTCAAAAAACCTATTTTATTATTTTTGCAATATAATAATCAATAACATTATTAAGTAAATAAATAAAATATGATATATAAATTGAACACCAAATGACTCTGTTGACTATACGGTGTTGATTCAACACAGAAAGTTCATAAAATTAAAAGGAACAATTTGTTTGGATAAAAACAATCGAATTTTAAGCCAAAAGTATGTGTTTATAAACACATGGCATGTCTAAAACAGTATACAATCAACATACCTCGTTGTAGATCCAATATATTTTGACTATTTATATATTTTGTCCGTGTATATATTTCGATTATTATTGTACCATATATACTTTACAATTATACTTATATAGTACATTCTTTACAATAATACATAACTGGAACTCTAATTCCATGCCACGAAAACATTTAAACAATTATTATATAATAAAACTAATATAGAAACATTGCAAAAATACAGCAACTTCGATTCTCCACTAGATCAAAATTCAATAAAATTAACACGACAACGAAATACCCCGCAATTAAAAGAACAATTTGACAGTAACGTTAAAACGCGCAACTTTTATGGCCGTCCGAGCAGATTTATGTAATTTGTCGGACTGTTCCATAAACTGGAACCCAAAGAAGCCCCGCGCGTTCTCCGGTATTCGAGCTCGATCCGTTTTATCAGAATTCATGCGCTCACCCTATCCAACAATAAATGACTTCTTGCGGTTCTGCCATTACATACGTGGCATAGAATATACGGTCGTAAATATTTGGATCGAGTCTTAAACTGCAGCAACAAAGGACTGCGGATAAGAAACGGTCTCGTCCTATGGTGGAGTCGAGTAACGATTAGCGGACAAATGACAGGTAGTTACCGACAATTGTAATAATTGTAGGAGATCGCGAGCGTCATGTGTCGGCCCAGTGGGAACACCATTGTGCGGCGCATCGCGTCGCCGCAAATCGAAGGAATTACGGATGTTGCGTATCACAGACCGGATCTCCTTACCCCTTTGTTTTCTAACATTATCCGAATAGCGTGGCTTAGAATCCCGCACTGTCATTAAAGTACTTCTCGAGGGTGTTTAATACCGGCGCACGCGAAGCACCCTTGAGACTCCGCGAGCGTGCACAAAACCGTGAGAAACTACGCAATTTTTACCGTATCAGCGGGAATTATTCGCTTTTTCCTCGAGCTTCTTCCCCTTTCTCCGGTCTTCTTCTTTGACGTGCGCGATGAATGAATAATTGCGGCCTCGAGGACGCGTTTCTGCCGCGTCGCGAGTCAGATGGCAACGCATTGCTTAGGAGCGATATGGAATTAAGGTTTCAATAGTGCCGGTTTTATTACTAATTGTGAGCGGGCGGTAATCACTCGGCTTGTTACTTTGATTACACGCGAACGGCGCGGTGATGGCAAAATGCGTGTCGAATAGTTAAAGGGAACTGCGTTTAAACTCGGCTGCGTTCTATCGTTTGTGTCAATCAGGGATGGAGTGAGTTGCACAAGTTTCAGCAATGAGTTTTAAGTAACGGGGCATTTACGTAATGTGATAAAAGTGCGACGTTGCGCAACAGTAGTTTACGGCTCTTAATGCAATCCCCGGCGGCCATTTTTGCGTCTCGATATATTAATGATTTATAATCGGATGGACGCGGCTTTATGACCGCAAAATCGTCCCCGCGAATATCGTCGCGGATGGAAAAATAGACGATAAATAAAAACTGATATAATAGTAAACATCCTTGATTTGTCCGGCGTCGGGATGAAAAGCGCGACGAACAATAAGGCAATAAATAATATAAACAATATAAACCTCTTTATCTTCATGTCGAAGAGCGTGTAAACGTCGAACTTCCGAAAGACCCCAAGATTGTTGGCTTACCATAACAGTCGACAGTCTGGCGTAAAACACGACTGCTAAGTCTAAGGCCAAGCATAATGGCTAGTTAGGGTTCATTGTGTTGGTAATGCGTAGATCGGTATATGCATGACAATAGTTGGCGCAGCGATTCTTCGCGAACGTTGCGGGTCAATCGTGTTCCGCGGTCGCTTCCGCGTGTGTCGTCTTGGATTGTACGATTAATCGCTCTTTTGAATCGAGCTTTTCAAATTGTCCGGCGCGTTTGTCTTCGGCGATTGCGTCATCGGTAAACGGCGCCGATTTTTTACCGCCGCTGTAACTGTAAAGCAAAAAGCGTCGCGATTGGCTCGAAACGTTTTTTCGAAATAACTTATTATTTTTGAGTCGACATTGGTCCTACCGCTAATATATAATATATAATTATAATATAACGATTTATATTCGACTAGGAAAATCGTTATTCCGCAAGGTTGACTGCCGAGGTCTGCTTATTGCCGAAGCTTTTCTCCCGGCAAAAGTGCCCGAACGTCACGTTTACTATCAGTTTTGAGAAACGATCGGCTCCTAACTTTGTCGTATCATTCGGAGCTTTAAGATGGGCAAATAAGAAGTTAAGTATAACGATCGAATTACATTGAACGCTTCGTACTTTTTAGCGCCGCGGGACTGTTGTTATTAGGCAAGATTAATGTTTACGAGAAATTTCGAATTTTAATACGCAAACTATGTATCATAATGGCGACGATTCGTCGCCTTAGTTTCCACAATTTTTACGATCGACCTCCTGCTTTCTAATGGCTGTTCGTATTCGTTCTGCGCTCTTTAAACGCGCTTACGACTCCTTCGAATCGCATAAAATTATTCAAAGTTGCGCGCTAAGAAAAAGAAGTAAACCACACAAGTTGCCACGTCCACGTTGCGTAGTATTGCAAAAGGATTCGAACTACGAGCGAACTGCTCCACGCCCATCGAACGTCGTCTTTGACGACTTTGACGGGTATTAAACTGCGCCCGATGGTAATAAGAGCCATAAAACTCCGTTACAATGACAAACGTAACTCGGAACAAAAATGCGCGTTAAATGTACAAGATCGGCGCGGCGAATTCGGTTCGGTGAAAACTCGCGGCGCGAAGAAATTAAGTGGCGGAATGGAAAGCCTGGATGACAACGGAACGAAGTTTACGCCGATTCGGCGTGATTGGTAAATCGTTCGACAATGTCGAGACGTAGCGATTTAATAGCGGTCCGCGGTTATATGAATTAGTTTTGCATACATTTTCTGTATCTGGGGTACCGAACATGCAAATGCAGTGAAATTTATAGCGAGTATAGATACACCATTTTTATGGCCCTCGTTTGCAATAAAACAAGGCTAATGAGGTTTGATTGAGCCGTGAAATTCATATAAAATGAATGAACGAATTTTGTCATTAATAAAAGTAGGTATTTGTGTCAAACAAAGTTCAAATCGGTTTTGATCGTTTGCACGCGAAATGCGCCGAATTATGGAAATTTCCGAGCCAAGCGCGTGCAATTAGTTTGTACGTAAAAAAGGTTTGATTACCCGACCGGCTACTGCGACTTTTTGCGACATAAAACTCGCGCTTGAATTATCATAAAATAATCTGCGAATCTTCGCGTCGCCATAATGCGCCGATAATCGCGAGCTATTGTGACATACACGATTACCTTGGACTTAAAGCTTGTCGCGCGGCAGTCATTGTCGAGTAAGAGAAGAGTCATTAACAGTAATAAAGATGCGGCATTCGGCCATTAATTGGGCCATTTGCTTAGATCCGATACATTGTCACTTTTTGCGCCTGTCAATGCTATAATAATAAAACGCACACAACGCTATAAATAAACTCGCGTTAACACACGCGACAACGTTGACACAATTTCGTCCACGAAAAAAAAAAACCTTTCGGTTTTCTCGCGGAAAATCGACAAAAAATCGGGTTCGGTTCGTGCCGAATGTTCCGCGATGCGATGGCCCAAACGTTTTACGTCAAACGATCGTCGCGTCACGCTTTTTGGATCAGTTTTATTGCAAAATAATAATAAACAAAATAGCTCGATTTCGTGGACGCGAGAATGCAATCGCGCGAGCTAATAATCGAAACGTATATGCCACGCGTTGAATAATTCACGAGAAATCATTATTTGGCGCGCTAAAATCTCTTAATATCCCGCGTCGGCGAAAAGCAATAAACCATCGATTAATAATTACAATATATTATTGGAGATTGTTTGAAAACCCGGCAAATCGCGTTATTTCAAGTATTAATCAACTTCTTTCACCTACTGACCTTACGTTACCCGCAATTTATACTTTATCGAGTTACGTCATATTTTTTGTGATACACATGACACTTTCAATTACTCCGCCAATGTACAATATTATTTCGCATATTTCTCCGCTACATTTGGTACATAAATAACTGTAATCATAAATATAACATAGTAACGATCCTACACACGCACGCGCGTACATTATTCCGCGGCTTACGCGCGGGTTCGGCCTGTGCCAGAATTTGCGCGTATAAAGTAAAATAAATAAATAAATAAATGCCAACACACGTACACACGTTCAAGTAATTGACTACCTAAGATTACGAATGGCTGATGTAAAACGTAGTAGAGAGTATGGAAAAACAGCTTTCTCTCTCGACAGGTTCAGGTGGCATAATACGCGCAAAAGTTAAGTAGATAAACATGCGTGGAGTAATAACCTGTACTGTTCTCTCGTCCGGCAACACGGGACATACATATATATATGTATATATATATATATATATATTCGTTATACGAAATAATATGCTGCATGTAAGTGCGTTGTATTGCGCTCGCCAACGCTGCGCATTTGCACGTGTAGTATAAGTTATTCATAAAGTAACACTTTATATTTTCTCATCAGCGCGGATAAAGTCCGGGGGAGAGAAGAAAAAAAATGAACGGACGTCGAATTGACGCATTGAAAAGTTGCGAACGGTTCGTTGGTCGCCTCCGCGCGGTTGTAAGCAAGACCAGCCGCTTCCATTATATTTTCGTGTTTTATTTTTCGTTTGACACAGATTGCGACGAATGAAAAGTCGTTTTAATTTTTTATACCAATAACGACGGGATTGAATGAAATAAATGTTTGTAAATATACAAAGAGAGAAACGCATAAACGCGGGCCGCAATTTGCAATTTGTTCAATCACAATTACCGCGCACGCGAAAGATCATAAAACATCAAGGAATCATTAAACATTTTCTGAATCGTTATGATTTAGTAAAATATCGATTGAAAAGTGCGCGGCATAATAGAGCGAGCTGCGCTTGCGACCGCGGCATTGATGATGAGAATTCGAGAATTTATGGTACATATAATATGACCACGCTGTCGCGCTCGGTTTCAATAGCACTCGTCAGTTCGTAAGTCTGCATTTTTCTTATCGCAACCGCGCGTCGAGCACGCATCTATTGTAGCTAATTCCACGGGACTAAAAGCCGCGTTTGATGCAAAAAGGTTGACCGACAAATAGTGTCGGGCAAATAAGTTCGAAGTATAACCAGGCTGTGCGGTTAAAAGGCTCGTTTGTGGAGTTATCAACGCCGCGAAACGCGGATGAGAACGATAAAGACGGTTCGCCGTTTAGAATAGCGTTATAATCAAAATTTAGTAACTCATTTGGAACTGTATCTGGCGTCGTGCTCCGAGACTTTCAATTTTAACGAGCGACAAACTTTGAACATCTCAGGGTTATTACGTTTTAATTCGGAGACAAATGAAGCGACGGAATACGCAATACGAAACATCAAAATATCCAAGTGGACCGTTGAAATGAGATAACGATCCGCTGCTGGTTAGAGACTCGCGTACCGTAATGCGATGACACGAGACGGGAGGAGTCGAAGCTTGACTTTAGTGAGAGTTTACGAGGGCAGTTCAAGCCAGGGTTAATTTGATCGGCCTGCAATCGCGAGTCCGATTCTGATTAGTCGTCTCTTGTACAGTCTTCATCACTGATTTGCCAAGTTAGGTATTTACCTATAATTGAAAAATCAATTGTTGAAGAAACGAAAGCTTCGGGCTTGGATTGGAAGTAATGAGATTGTCTCAGTGCAGCGAGTTTCACTGCGACGAATTAATCGAAATATTTTATTAATTTGGTTTAAGAAAAGGCGAACCGATTTGGGCCGCGGGTTAATGGGTTGCGATAACGCGGAGAGTAGGTTTTGCAGAAATAACCGAGCTGAAGCGGCTGTGACCGTAACAGTGATTGAAAGAAAAAGTAATTTTTTGCAAAGAAAGAGGGAAAGAGCTATGAAAATGAGTTGTGCGCCTTTTGTTTTACGGGTGAATGATCGAAACAATGGACTTAGTTATGTTAGTTACTTTAAACGCATTGCTTCTACAACAAGAGAAAGTCCTTTAGGAAATAGGTTAAGTGTTAAAACTGAAGATTTTTTGTTCTTAAAAGCGACGATGTATTAACAGATGTACGTTAGGCGCGGGTTTACATATATTAATATAGAAATTGCATTTATTAGCAACGTTTTATCATTTTACTGTTTATTTACTACCGTTTACAATGCAGGATTACCATTTACCAATTACACACCACCGTGAAGCATTTTATAATTGGTTTTATTCAACGAACGTGCCATTCTCGTTGATAAAACGGCGCAAGGATACGCTTTTCATGCAGTAATCATAACATGGAAAGTGAATTTTCATGATTTTACTGTAAAATGGACGTCTTCAGGAAAATTAATTGCTTAAGTAAATAATTCTGAACTACATTTGCAGCAATTTATTACGGTATTATCGATGAAATCGCAGAAAAACAATAACTTGACTTTCTAGACGATTTCGAAATAAGTTTACTTTTATTTTAATAATCGGGAGAAGAATTTTTGTACCCACAATTGCTTGCGCTAACCTACATTTAAATCTTCTTATTAATAATACAGGCAAAATATTACGATTGCAGTGTATACCAAACGAACGAAATGCAATCGGCGTGCTTCGACATTTCCAATCCTGTGATTGGTCAACGGATAAGTTTCGGCAATGAAAGAAAACGCACATTGGTCGAAACAATTGAAACGTTATATAGAAATTAATTAACGCTGATTTCGCAATTCAATTATACATAAACCCGAACGAATTTAATAAATCTCGGTTCAAAAGCCGGCAATAAATAATTATAATTCCGAAATGCGTTTATTAGTCTCGCGCAAATAAATGTATGCATATTTATTAGTGATATTGGCCAACAGGGGCGCAACTTTATGACATTTCGAGCGTCAAAAATGAGCAAGTTGGTCCGACGCGACCGAGTCAAAAACCAATTTCATCCAGCAGCGCGGATTTCGCCGAATATTAATTATACCGCATGCAGTTTGCTCTATGCAAATAATGGAAGCGATCGCCTGGACCGAGGCCTTTTTTCGATTGTTTTTCTTTTATCAATTCGTAGCAAACAGTCTGTTTGTAGTATAAGCGAACGCCAGCGGAAATTACGGGAAAACGATCGTCATCCCGTTCGCCATTGGGCACCGTTCGCGGCGATGCCAGTTGTGATTCCAAGTCGGAAACTTCATTTCCGGATTCGGCGTCAATTTCACAGACGTCAATTCGAAAATCAACGGACCGACACAAAGGGGTTTATCGGAGAACGACCTGAACGCGCTTCATCGCTCAGGGCGTAACGCCGCGCTATCTCCGCAGGACACGAATAACCCAACGACGGACGACTACTGCACGTCGGATATCTGACTCCCGACACTCTCAGCACCCTCTTCCCGGTCTTCTTTCGCCCCGTTCGTTTAACACCGCCGTGATAACCAAACATTTAGACGGAACGTCCTTGTCCTTTGACAAATTTGTTCTTCATTAGATCCGCGTCCGGTCAATAAGTCCTCCGACAATTTGGACACCGCCGCTAGTCAACTTACGCTTTCTGATTACGCGCTCGTTTACAACGACTGGATGAAATCGAACGTACCGCGCCGATCTCGTAAAATCGCGGACCAACAATTTTGTAATAATTATATACATTTGCGCCGCATACATTAAAACGGGGTTCAATCTTATTTGCCTTTGTGCAAAATGTGCAATTTCGTGCGAATAAAACAAACGACGCGACTGTTTAGGACTGGTTTTATTATTCTGCATTTTTGTGCAACGAGTGCATGGTAAGTATCTCATTCGGAGCGGTTTTCAGTGCGGTAAGTACCTAAATTCAGTATACTTACGTAACGTGAATGGATATTCCATTACGCCACTGGCCATGAGTCCGTAAACTATGGGTAATTTTATTATATAGTTTTTTAATACATTTTAATAGCTCCTTCTTGAATGCCAAAATTCTAATCCGTCCGCGGGAGAACGTGCTTGAATGTAAACAATGTGCATAATTTAATACATATATTTGCATATATATTGTATTAACAATTTTCATACTCGTATATATTGCCAAATCGGGTCTTGCACTGCTGTCAACATTGAAATAACATTCCGGCATTTATTAGTTGATAAATATTCAGAACCGTAATGTACGTTATGTATATATATACATGAAAAACCGAAATAAAAGGAACGCTCAAATCCACGCATTTGTACTCTTTTTCCATTATTACAAACATCCTTCAAACTCGATTTCAAATCATTATACTTGAAAGTGTAACAATTAGGTGGAACATTCTCGATTTCAATAATTCTATAATACACGTTATTTTTATCCGCCGTGTACATGCGTGTAAGACATATAACATTATTCGAAACCTTTGAATTCCATCTAATGTCCGTACAATATACACGTATCACGTATACGTTGCTGAATTAGATCACTATATTATCCGATAGTTACAGGAACATGCACGACACGCAAACTTAACTTATAGTTTCTATCTTGCTTTATCGTTACTCTCGTTCGTCCACTGTGCGGAGAGACCAAGTTGATTGGATCCACTTAGCGAGATATAGTATATGTACAGCGGCATTAAACGCGCTCTATGGTGTATACGTCGAACAGTGCGCTGCATTGCGCCACCATAACCTGCAGCTGGCGAGCGATTCAAACTGCTCGCGAGACGACTTATTATGTGTTATTCAGCGCGTCAATCAAACCGGTGCGTCTGCGAAATTTATCTGCATTTATCGGCGATTGTTCTTGCATCATCCGCAGTGATGACAGACTCGTCCGCAATTGCACGCACCGATCTATTACGGTCCATCTATTATGGACCAACCGATCCGATCGTACATTCGACTCCACCGATTTTTTGATTTGCCGATTTTTTATTTTCGATTTTTTGAATTCCCGTTCATGTTGTTTTGCGAGCTAATCGAGCTAATTGGAACGGAGCGTTATCGGATTGTATATATAATTTACGAAATTACCGCCGAATAAGTCGTTATCATAAAATATTTAGTGTCGCAAAGTTAGCGCGAGTTGGTAATCCCGCGCCATTTTTCATTCAAATGAGATGCAAAGTGCGTAAGGATGTAACGCAATGGTAAGCTACGTAATACGGAGGAATGGGAGACGTAAATCGAGATTGCTGATTTGATGTAAGTTTACACACATCACTGGCGCGTAGAATGTCTGCCGTTAACTAGGTTCACTGAGGTAACAAGGGCTCGCCTAATGACTCGAAAGACCTGGATTATTTGATTATCACATTACCAGTGATTTCGGTGCAAGGGAGTCGTAAAACGAACGACCCCCTTCTGCCGTCAGTCGGTGGTACGAGACGATAGATACTGAAAAGATATTTGATACACCCCGATGATGCTGCACTCAAATCTAGTTGGGGAAATCAACGACATTTGGTGGAAATCTTTCAGGCGCACTGATAATATTTAGTTAGACATTCTGTCACAACTATGCGTCGAATTACGTTACGCTGTTAAATGAAACGTCTATAATGACACGTAACACAAAGTAAAGTGATGTAATTCTAGATTTATCGGTTTAAATTCGAATTTCGAAGCGTTTTTGTTAGAGATAATTGATTTTAATAACCGTATGTGTAGGTCTGAATGATATCACGAATATATATTAGAAAGGAAGGTTGTATGTAAATAATTATGTGTATTATTTTTAATTTTATTTTTTTTAATTATTCGTTTAAGTTTGTTGTTGGTATATATGTGTTGTGATATATGTTGTTGTTGAATAATCTACTTAATGTTCTATTAGTTAAAGTCAGATAAATCTTCGAGTTTATTTAATTATCGAAACACGTAGTTCCTCTAGGCTGATATTGTTGTAACGATTTAATATACGTGATTGCGATTTTTCAAAAGTTGACATATTTGGATCGAAAATATAAGATATTTTTCAGAATCAATAACGCACCGTGATCTATCAGTTGAAGTTATTTTTGTAATGATTAATCTCAATCATTTGAAATATCTATCTGTTCGATTTAGACCGTCAATTGCAAAATTTTACAGGCAGTAATTCTACTTACTGCTATCCTTACTGCATAACCTATATAAATTGGTACAACAATGAAGACAATCAAATTGAGTAGCTGGATAGTAAAACTTTTAACAACCCGAGGATAGTCAAACTTATTGTCCGAGATAGTCGAAATAACTATAAATCTAGTCGTTTGGACTATCCGTTTCTCTTGTTTCAGTCATTCGACTGAGCCGTAAGATTAATTGCCACTTCTCATGAGATACAGACTTTTTAAAATTAAAATAGCAACATGACAAGAGTAATCGGAACAGGTGTAAAATGTCTGTAAATTTGCATTTCTCGCACGAGCACTTTGTTCGCGAAATGGATAGTGCAAGAAAAATCATCTATTACACTGCGAGCTATCTGGGCAGAATGGAAAAAATGGTCTATCATATCCACATATAACAGAACGGGCTCGATCCTTATACTTTTCTCTTGACGCAATTGCGGAACAACAAATAATCCGTGCCGAACGGGGCGATAAATACAGCTATTATCTGGTTAATTATTGTCATGTCCACAATGAGCACTATAGGAAAGACAATAAATTATGGCAGGTTGCACTATAAATACTATTACACTTTTTCCTTCTCACGAGCGTCAATATGCTGAACTTCTATGCACACAGTAACCGATAGATCATTTAATTAACCTGTTTCTCGAAGCATATCGTATTCGCCATGCTTTTGATTACGTTGAATATCCAAACCCATGGGAAGTCTATCTCTATAGAGGCTCTTATTACACGCTCGATCGTCTGTTGGATTCTCTAATATATATCTATATATATATATATATAGATAATATAATATAGATATCTATATATATATATAGATAAAACACAAATATATGTGTGTAAGTATATGTACAGTGTACATTGAAATAATTAATTTTAATAACTAATTGCATATATTGCTGCACAAAATAAATATATATTTATACATATATATACGACGTATAGTCAACTCTAAGAAATTTATTGTACATTCAATGTATTTAGATAGAATAACCATTATGCACTTAAACATACACATACATACCCGGGTTGGTGCATTCGTCCATTTTGTCTGGTTCAACTTGAGTATGCGTAGATTTACAATATCCTCATGAATTGTATGGGCATATAACGTCGCTATAACTATATGTACTCGAGTGTACTCTTCAAGAAACAAGCTTACAGCGCGCATAAAACGTACCATTGCTTAAATTCGTACTTAACTTTTATTATCGCATATTTTGTGATAAGCGTTCATTATGGTGTTACCAATTAGGACACTGCGAAATACCAATTTATAACTACATTTATCCATAAAATAACCTCGATTATAAACTTTTTCATGTTAAATTGTTATCCAAAACTCGAGTTTCTTATTTATTCGGTTTTTTTTTAATTCAGCATATATTGTACATCATCTTAATGCAGGCGTACGTATAATTAAAATGAAAAGTTGTAGGACAGTTAATTTGCTAATGCGAATAATAACAACGATATTTGACAGAATCCGCTTATCCGGGATTTCACTAAAAACAAGGGAACGAACGAATAAAAAAGGGAGCTCGCCATTGAACCATGTCGGTAGCATCAGCTGCTCGAAGTTAAGATGTAACCCTTTCAGTCCGCGTAACGAGTCGAAGGGCCGACCCTTAATTAATTGAGTCTTTAACAAAGACTCAGGTGTCCCGCAGAATCCCGAGATCCCTTATTGAGGGTTCTCTTCTGACTACGACGCTTCGATAATAGTACTGCATTATCATACGCACGACCTACTTAACTGTTCAAGCGAACACGTAAATAGCTAAATTTGAATCTACCTAAGCCGACTTACGATAGATAGTTAACAGATCTCACTGTTCACTAACCTGGGATTAAAACCATTTTTATTTCACATTATTTTGCTTTAATGTTGTATACATAAATCTGTGACTTCGATGAGGAGGTGTATAACGATATTCAGTACTAATAGCACCCTGTAGCTGTGTTTTCGAGATATTAGAGTTACGTTGTTCGAAAATTAAGCGAGTTTTGACAATTGTAAATAATGCAATTTCTACATCCTGAGATGAGATTTAGCTTACTCAAAGCATGTACGCATTATCATAGTCAGTAATTTGTACCCTTTTGCTTCCTTCGCATACGTGCAAATTTATTATGCAACGCACACGTTTCTTATTGGTATCTTTATAACTGTGTATCTTGAAGTTCTACTAATTACATTTCATGTTAAACATATTAATTTAATTTTAAGTTAATGAGTCAGTATAAATCTGGTAATTTTGAAAAAGAAAAATTAAAAATTAGTAGTGAGTTAGTAAATATTATTAAACACAAATAAGATAAAAAACGTTGTTTACATTGATGAATGTTTGTAAATAATACAAAACATACATTGAAGTTTACTTATTTTTTAGTTTCTTTGACCTTGAATTATTTTGTTTTAATACTATTTACTACTACTGTGTTTTACTCGGATTTTTACAAATTTTTAAAAGTATAATAATAATGAATATATTTCTCATTAATTATTCATATCAACAACGATAATGACAAGAATCTAATAATAATTATTATTATATTATTTTTTGTAAGAAAATTTCTTAGGAATAAATTTGCAATTTGTGTAACAATAACAATTAGTATTTTTTAACCGAAGACAGTAATAAGTTCATCATTGAGTTTTCAGACACAAAGTCTGGGTTTTATTGTACTTTTTCAAGAAATTATTGTAATGCACAATGAGCACTGTATATGTTTTTCAATACATGTGATGAAGACTCGCCTTCATAACGTCTCACTCGTTCACAATCCTTTTATAGGTTTAATTACGTATTATACTATTCTCATATGATACACTTGACTTCAATATATGATAGCATACATTGCAAATTATCGAGCGGCATGTTATTCTATAAAACATATCAATTATTTATTATATAATAAAGAGTTTTCTTTATATATATATTTCTTTGCTAAATTCAAGTAAAACATATATTTATGCCTTGGCAGGAAGTCGATATGTTTTGATAAACAACTTTTAGAAACTTCATGAATAACGACCCATATTATTATAGATATTTTACAGATTATTTGGTATAAATGCTTATATGATTATAAGATATATTTTATGCTAAAATATATATAATTTATATAATAAATATATTTTGTAGAAAGAAATATATTTAAAACATAATTTTTATAAATATCATTTATAAACTTGGATTATATATTTTATACACATCAAATATATATTTTTTATAACTACACATAGAAAAAAGTTCTATCATAAATTGCTATACTTCTAGCATTCTGATGATATTTCAGTTAATGTTACGAAAATTACTATACCTTTTTTATAGCAAACTTTCTTATATGTTATAGTTAATTTTCTTATATGATATTGTACTGTGCAAAAATTGTATAACAATTTTTACAATATCTAATAAAACAAATACTGTATGGTATTACAAAAGTTACTTATTATAGTATATAGTAATTTTGCATTGTTTTTGTTTCGATATCCTAGAAATGTCAGACTTATAGTAATGTTTAATATAACTTTTTTCTAAGTGTATACTATAAGATAAATCGATTATAACAATATTCACAAAATATTGTCTGAAAATATTCTAGCGCATGGTGGGCGTGGCAGCAGTGGCATGTAGTGGAAGAAGGATAAGATACGTTGGCGATGTTTCGTTATTTGGATGGGTGACCGTTCTTATAAAAATATGTTTATAATATAGAATAATACACGTGTTGATATTAATATGATATTAATAATATATGCACTGAGAAAACAAATATTTAACAATTTACTATATAATATATCAAAAGAGGACGATACGTGAAACAACAAAAAAAAATTACTACATTATATATTAAAATGTTCGACATAAACTTGAATACATTATTATGTGCATTGCCAATTTTACTACATTATATAGTAATTTTTCTTGTATTTTCACGTATCGTCCAGTTTTGATATATTATGTAGTAAATTGTTAAACATTTTTTTTCTCAGCATGCTGGGTATACATTTTTTATTTTTTTATATATTTTCCGAATACATGAAAAATATATTTTATGAATATATTATTTATATAAACAAACACTCTTAAAAATCTATCCTTGGATTAAGAATTTAAATCTTATGGCAAGATGAAATCCCACTTAAATAATCGTTAAGAATTACACATTCTTACGTCCAGAATTTAAAAATTTTGTAAATGAAAGTATTGAAATAACTAACATTACTAATATCGGGAAAATATAATATTGTGTGTAAACATTTAAAAAACTATTACACGGCAATAACCTTATAAACTACTTATATTCTGTTTGTTAACATTACACGGAAAAATAAAGTATATTATTTTTATTTTTATATTTTATTGTTGCAAATATTTAATATAAAATTATATGTAAAATTTATTAAAAAATTAAAAATACAAATTTAATAATTTAACAATTAATTAAAATATTAATTGATCAGAAAATCTAATCAATTAAGATAATTTTGATTTATTTTAAAAATTGTAATAATCACAATTATTCGTTGAAACAGTTCACACTGTTTAAAAAAACCCGAATTCAATAGGTTATATGCATTAGCAAATAAAAATATTTATAAATTACATTTTTACACTAAAACATTTCACGGTTTATCTTCAATAATTTCATTCACTATTCCAAAATATTATAAATTTTAAATGAAAAATTGTTCATTTTAAGTCCAGTGTTTGTTAAACTTCTCTTAATTCTTTTTATTCTTGAGATAACTAATTATGTTCAAAACGTTTAAATTCTTCCCTCAAGATGTAGATTTTTAAGAGTGAATTTATAAATATATGTATATAAAATTTATATTTTTATATATATTTTTTTCATATATTTAATTTATATAAAATGTATAAACCTATTTTTAATTTCATTTATATAAAAATGGCAAGATGTTGTGTAGGTGATTTTATAAATGCATATATATATATAAATTATATATCGATTTATATTTTTTTATATTTAATTTATATATTAATTTATATATCATCCGTGTGAGTTATTTCGTATTTTATTTCGTTAGTTAGTTTATATGATTATTTATTCATTTTATTGTTGACATTATTAATATTTAATTATATGATCCTTACTTTTATTTCATTTTATAAATACTTATAAGTGTAAACAAGTTGAGTGCAAAAACCGTTAAATGAACTTAATTATAATTATTTTATTTTATTTACTTTATTTATGTATTATAAACTAAGGGTTTCTAATAAATAAATTATTATTACTATATTATTAAGAAACTTTATCTGAATAGTATACTATATTTTAATTAAAAAAGTTGTAGTATGATTGTTATTTTTAAATGTTTAGTTTAGATATCATTATCTAATACCAGAACTATAGTAATGTTTAATATAACTTTCTGAGTGTATAATATCCATATATAAAGTAATCTTTGCAAATAAAATTGTTAATAATTTATTACAGAACAAACAATTATTAACAAAACATTTTTCATTTTTAAACATTTGGTTTATTACAACCGTTCCTATTTGTTTATACATTATCTGTTTGTTAAATTGGTTGTAATTGTCTTTTTGTTGCTTATTTTTAAATTTAAGAAAAAATAACTTTTATTCTTTTAGAATATCAATTAGGGAAGGCAAATTCCCGTTAATTCTATTTAAATAAATAAATAAATTAGATATCTTATTTTTCTTAATGACAAAAAAAGTTATCATAACAAAAACATTTTTTTTGTTTATTAGATATAGTTTCTATTAAGTTATAAATTTTCAGATAATAGAAAGTATCTTTACATTTCTATACTTAAAAAAATATACTAATTACCTCAACCTGCACGCTAATGACATTCCATTAAAATTTTTTCTATAAATGACAATCGTTATCTATTGCTTAATGACTGTACACAGATAAGGGTGTAGTCCGCGACGAGAAATACCAAATTTTTCGAAAATCTCGTCATTCCAAATTTGTCAACGAATACATTTGCACCTCGATAGACAATTTTTAAACATATTAAAATGGCTTCTTCTCCGAGTAAATCATCGATACCATGGAAGTTGGTTATCCGTAAAAGAACGGCAACTGAAATGGAGATGCATCAAAAGCGGAGAAAAAGTCGAAGGATTTTAGACTTACATCGACAACGGATCAAAGCGCAGAAAAAACGACAAGCG
>JABFQC010000778.1:0-23444 GCA_022817085.1 Psilanteris sp. ZL-2020
GTCACCCATCCATGTAACGGCCATCGGAACGCTGCTTAACCCTCTTCGATGCGCGTACGTCGCTGCTGCCCACACCATACGCTTGATCTACGACGAACTGTATTTTCATAGATTTAATACAACCCGACCACATGTGGTTTGCCATATTACAAACCGATCAGGCCCTGAAAAGGTTTCCAACTCAATTTATCATAAGCAAATGTGGGTATACCTAATATAACCTGATCAGGACCTGACCTGTTTTCCTGATCATGACCACTTGATTTTAATAGTATGAAAACCAACTTGCCTTCCGATTTGGTCCAGATTAGACATACCATATGTACCCATATCAAGGAAACCATATCATGGCCCTAGTAGGTAAATCTTGCATGATAAAATTGTGTAAGTTTTCTGACATGGTCCTTCAGTGGACCAGTTTAGGAAACCTTAATAAGGCATACCAAATTTCGCCCCGTTCGGGACCATGCAACTGATACGGCACGCCCGAATTCATTTCTACTTGGGTATATATAATATAGTAATTTTTGTCAGATTTGCAAGAGTTTTTTATTAGTTTTACTATTTATATTGAGATTTTTTAAATATAATTTTTCTCCGTGTAATAAAGATACTAGCGTATATCCTTATAATTTTTAAACAATGCATCGTAAGTATTTCTATAGTATCGCAACGAAATCACGATTTTGAGAATTGCATAAACGGTCGCAGTATTTTAAGTATTATCGAATTATCCATTTTTTGCGACGAATTGACGTCTTTATACGCCAAAATATTCGAAATATTTATATTTGACAAAAAAAGTGCACCCTTCGCGACGTTTTTCATCGACATTCTACACGCTTTATCCGACATTCCGAAATATCTTACAATTGCTACACTCGTTTATCCGGAAAAGCACAAATTCGTGGCATTCGTGCGATCTTTGAATATAATTTTGAAATAACTGCAGGTACACGTATGTCTGTACAATGCCCAAGATTCGGATGAGAAATCTCTTACTTCGCGCGGCAAGATAAATGTTGCGACGTCGAAATAAATATTGTCTTCCTGCGAATTAATCAGACGTAATTCCCGACACGCGAGAGCGCTGAAAGAAGAACGTAAAACAGGTATATCCTGTTGCTGGGGAGGGACCCGTGCATACGTACAAAACGCGACGCGCAATGGCATTTCGCATATCGCGAATAATACAACACGCTATACATAAATGCATCATGGTAGTGCGTCGTGGTACAACACACCCTTCATGCTCCCTTTCATTTATGACGTGCCGAGTGGTTGTGCAGGAAGCTGATACCAATTAAGACAAGTAGATGTGCCAACGGGGTGCATCAGCAGGATCAAGACGTCGACGTCGACGACTGAACTTGAATAACCACTGTTATATACAGTTTCCGCGTTCGAATTATACTAACGAGTCGGTCCTTTCGAATTCGAACATCGAAGTAAATGGGATAATCCTGTCGATTTTGTTAACTTTTATTTCAAACTCGGCGCTTTGATATGATAATGTTCGTCAAAATGAATTGAAGGAATTATACAAGGTGACGCAAAAACACCGAGGGAATGCAATTTTACATACACGACGTGCTGCAAATACGCATCCGCCGTGGGATGAAATTGTCGTTGTAATTACTAAATCACTTTAGTTATTCATTTCTCGTAATTAATTTGAATTTATAATTATTTAGAAATGAGCATCGCACTGAAGAAGGAAATGTTACTACGTACGCTAGTAATATATACTATATTATTATACGTATAATATATATATTTATTATTATTGCAGCATTAATTACAGTCGACTACAAATTGTATTTCTTGGCTTATTTTCTGGTATTGATTCATTAAAATATAGGATATCCGCGAGCTTTTCATCGGGCGTTGTTGTAATTTGATTCAAATGTTCATATTTATTAATGAAAATTGTATATACGCGTGCATTAGAAAAGTTTTTACGCGGCGTAAAGTTATTCGCATAAATCACTCTTTTGTACAAATTTAGTTGCTTGGCATATTGACGAAGTGATAACGGCACTCTGCAACTTCCTATTAAAGATTAGTAACAGCTCACTGGACAATAATAAGATTTAGATCTAACTAGAGCTTTGAGTTGACTCAATGCAAACTTTGACTTGAGCTGATTTATTGAATTTGATATTTTTTATATAATTAATCAAACAGAACTAGTTATCGCGATTAAATGAATTATATTGAAATGATGGAAATGATGTGGTTTGGTCAAAAGAAACAATGCGACTGTTAACACCAAATCATTCGTGTGCACAAATTCGAAAACAATTCAACTTTGGTAGACATAAAAATTTATTGTAGATGCGGATGACAATGAAATACTTTGTTTATTTTGAAATGCATAAATGCTAGAGACATTTGCCAAATATATATAATTTTAGTTATTTTGCAAAAATTTAAATACAAAAATAGGCTTTGAAAGTCCTTTTTTATAGAAACCAACATAATTACACAATCAAAATCCCGACACTATTTTATTAAAAAATCAATAAATTCAGATTACCTTTTCAACCTCTATTAAATTTCAAATCATGAAGTCGGAATATTTGATCAGTTAAACTTCACGCTGAATGTACATTAACTTATCAAAGCGAACATAACGTTCTAATCAAACGTTTTAGGCGAAATTTTAAATTACAATATTATAAATCATCGTAACCTTTAAAAAGTGAATTCGCGTTAATGTTCTATCGCGTTTATAATCGAATTAGTAACTCCGAGACGAATATTTGATAAAAAGGTATAGCTTGGGAAAAGAGAAATATGTTAACTTGTATAAAAAGGTACAACTGTGTGCGTAATAAACTTATCTATTCTGAGAAGAACTTAAGAAAGAGCGCACAAGAGTGGAAATATGCAAAGATATAAATATGAAATCTGTGGAACGCACGATCGATCATAACTTTCCCCCCTAAACGACTACTCGTGAAACGGAGAATCGCTGAGTTCGTATCTTCAATCTGAACGTGACAAACTCGAAGCACCTATTCGTGTGCACCGCTTCGTATATCCGTTATTAAGGAATATTCGTGCCGGTTATTTCAGGATGATGTGCAGATATATAAGTGGGATACGAGGAATCCGATGCCACGCTATATGATAAAATGACAATCATTATTGTTATTATTGTATCAAACGAAATGACAAACGTTTCGTCAACATCGACGTTCAAGAAAAGTATCTATTACTCTTTTAAGTTGTCAATAAAAATTAATCACGCCAAGGATTATAACTCGAAAAAGCGTAAATATCTGCGTGTATAATATATCCAATTTTAAAAGTGATTATTCGAAATTGATTTGTATCGAATCAATGTTTGAAATATTAATAACGTGGAATAAATTTCGTTATTAGAAAATGTTACATTGTTATATAAAAAATTATGTTACGTATTTGGTGTAACGAGTACTAATATATGGTTGAAAGAATTTTTTAACTACAATTGCGAAACTTATGATGTAAAAAATGAAAGCTCGAGGGAGATTTTATCTATTATAGATGAAATATTAAATCTCGAAGGTGATCGTATTAATGAAATCTCTTTTAAGGAATTAATGAAATTATGATTTGCGTTATACTCAATTTTATTCGTTAAATATTCTCGAATTGAATAGTTATTTGAGTATATAAAGATATTTGACAGTAAATACAAAAATTATAGAACAAAAATTTTAAATGAAATATTTTTTTTTTTTCGATATACGATATATAAGATAGACACGTGTAGTGTGAGTAGCTTTGTGTTTAACAATTATTAAAATTAATTTGAAATTAATACACGTGATTGAAATGTGCTGCAAATTTATTTTATAGTATATTATTACAGAAATTTATAACAGTCTTTATTTGTTTCAGATGTAAAAATAATAAGTTTAATGATTCAGTTATTAGAAGATTTAAATTCACATTGGAAAATGCCGACAAAAACTATTCTCATCTTATAGATAAAAATTGACAAAGAATAGTCAGAAATTTAACTGTAATACATAAATACGACCGCAACTTAAGGAACAGTCATACGGAATAGTTAATTTTGCTTTACTTACACAACCGTACTATTCATAAATATGTATACGAATTTACAATTCCGGGTTAAGTTAACAATATTATGTCATCCAAACATGGTGAGATAGAGTCCTTTGAACAATTTCCAAAAACTTAGATTTATCTTCATAGTTGAATGAGCAAATTATTTTTAGTCTCAAAAATTTTGTTCCAGTGTCTTGAATGATATAGATGATTTTATACACCATTCCTACCAATATAGGAATGAAAACTCTAATTATAAATCATATTTTATAAAAATGTAAAAAATGCGTTTTATAAAATTAAATAATAATTTTAGTAGTAAAATTATAATTTTTAAAACTAGAAACAAATTTATGAATGCAATGTATGTTTTAAAATCTTCAGTTAAATAAAAATTGTATGTACAATTTTTTACGAATCATTAATGGTTCTAATAAAATAAAAACAATAAAATAAAGTTCTATAAAGCAATAAAATGTATAGATCAAATAATCAAACATGTACCTTAAACTTCAGAATCAGATTGTCTTAAAAGGAAGGCGAAATTTTTATATTAAATGTGTTTCCTTCCGACGCTGGTTCTTTTATCAGAAATCATAGTAAACTTTTTGCAATGTTAATATCTTTTTGTATGAAATATACTTCCTAAATAGTAAAACTCAACCTTTTACACTTACAACTAAAAATATCATCTTATATTCATTATATATTTGTGGTTAAATAGATATATTGTCATAAATTAATTTATTTATAATGCTTGAAATATATTTAATCGAAATTACTTACCTTTACCTGGCATTACCTTTTTCAATATAATAAATTATCTTATACTAATTTTTAATAATTCCCATTTGTCAATCATTGTAATTATATTCGTATAGAATATAAAAACGTTGTTCTCTTTTTATATTTTAAACATATATTCTTCACTATTATGTGAACATCGACGCCTATTATTGATAGGTTTAGTGAGAACTGTAGTACATGGTATAATGGGCGTAACCCAGTCATAACAATGCTAAAAGTGGTGCAAATTCCTATATTTAATGGGAGTTGATTTTGCATTAGAATCACAGAATATCTACTTGCCGAATAAAATACTCCATAATTATGCAGCAACAGTTAAACATCATTAAATTATCAATAAAATTGTAAATATAAATGCATTCTTACAATATTGAATTAAGTAAGAAATAACCCATTTACAAATTCAGTATTTAATTATTAAAGAAATAATAATTGAATTTTTTTATATTTTCACCGTAAGAGATATTCATTTATTCGGTTACAAATGTATTATGTTGATAAGTTAGTATTAGAAATAACAACTATATGTAAATCATATCAATTGATAGGATAATAAATCATTTTTAAATAAAAAAAAATATAAATCCAAAAAAGATTGTTAATATTTTATAAGTAATAGAAATGCAATTATAAGTTAAATTGTCACAGTGCATACGTTGAATCGATGTAACAGATAATGGGTGACATGTAAAATAGCATATGACAAATGACACATATGTCGTAGAAAGGAATGAGAGTAGGATGTTATAAATTTTGTATGTGGATTTGGGCGTCATTTAGAAGCAGATTTTATGACGTTATAAATATTGCGTATAGTACATGACTCTGTCTGTATATGCGTATATATATGCAACTTTAGTTTAGTGATGTTTATTTACATGCAATTATGTTACTTATTCGTTATTTGCAATTAATTAAATCTAATTATTTGAAATGCATATATATATAGTCATATTATAATACATTATGATAAAAAAAGCTTTAGAAACAAGTACATTAATACTCATCTATATATACGCTTATAATAGGATACTCTCATGCATGAGCATATATACAGACAACATCAGTACATCATTAATATTCACATTGAAAATAGAATTTATGTTTTTATCGCTTTTTCTTTTATTTTGTATTTTTAAACTGCATCAGTATAATACAGCTTTTCCCAAATTTTCGCAAAAAATGTAATAAAGATAGTTTGCATCATTTATCGTTTATCACATACAGGAAAATATGTTATGCTAACACACTAAACCTGTTTTAATACCATAAAACCCATGTTATGATAACCTTTCTTTATATTAAGATAGCACGTATTATTTTAAGCACGTAAAAAAATTAAATTCTGACATTTTTCCATTAACATTCAAGTTTTACGACGAATAAATTAATTTAGTAGATTACTTTTTCCATATTATATATTACCCTGTTTCGAATGATCGAATCTCTCAACAAAATAAAAATCATTAATTTGTCTGATTAAAACTGTTTTAACTTATTATTCAATAATCACGCGCATTATAAAACTATTACTATTTAATGGTACACATATGGCGCAAAGCAAGCAATATAAGTTCGATGCTAAATTTTCATAACTCCGAAATAAATCTTTTCGTAATTATTTGATCTGTATGTTAAGTTAGTTACATGTAAGTTAGATGACTTGTTAAACGTTGTACTAACTTTCCTTGTAAACCCGTCTAATTATCGAAAACTTTGTCAGTTTGAGAAATCTGCTTGACCACATGGCATTTCGTTGATCAATAATAGCAAATTAAGAGCACTAGCTACACGCTAACTGTGTCAATTTTACAGTTTAACTAATACGACGGTCTTAATTGGTCTTTTTTTTACAAACGAAGCGTTCTCTTATAATAAAGTCGACGTTTAATGAATTACTGAAGTGGACGATTTTTATCGCGCAAATTAGTAATAACGTCAATTTGTCGCAACCAATATTACGGACATGTTACGAAATCATTTTGTAACATGTGTATGTGTTTTGCTCAATTAGAGCGTCGCTCAAGCTGAATAATTAGCCATGCAAGCTCTATAATCGAAACCGTTCCTGCGCCACTGATAGCATATGTGTGTATATATACGGGTATATATTCATGTATATTACCCGCGTGGCTCGATTGTTGAGAGCAGTATTAGATCAAATGGTTCGCATCACATAGCACAGTTAAAATAATTCCGTCGATTGCACAGTGCCAGATAACAATTACTGACCGCCTACTATATGATTAAGTAATTTTTACTTAAGCATTGCCAAGTATTTGACGTCATTTCTGCTTTTGCATTCTTATAATCAAAATTTTATATCTTTTATGTTACGCGTATGACGTATGGTATATCATTATATATAAAACCAGACGATACCATTAACTTTATATTAGTATCTTTAAATTGATATTATCCAATAAAAACAGTTGCATAATTACACTCAATTAAGTAAAGACAAACATCAGAAACAGTGTAATGTAATAATTGTATCCCTTATTAATTGGCATACGCTTTTTTTAATACCCGCTTGTTTACATTATAAATATATTTGTAACAACGAGATTGTATACCTTGATAATTATTTGTCGAACAATAAAGGTTTATTTTGCTTCTATTAATCTGAAATGAGATTAATATTTTTTATTCGATAAAATAAAACACTTGAAACGGCTATCGTATAGAATTTCTGATTCAATATCAATTAACTAAGACTCTATAAAATTCATATTACTTCAGTTGATGGATGAATCTGAACAGTTAAATATTTATGTAGATTAATCGACTCTTTACCAATATTAATGAGTGGGCCAACATTGATTCGCATTAGAATAAGCTGTCGATAACAATCTGTACACATATATAGAATAACATTTGGCACAAGTCTGGCTCATGCCATATATCATTTATCGTTTAGGGATATGTATATGTTTCTTAGTTAAAAATTACGATGGTAGAAAATGAAACTGGTACAGATAATTAAAGCTAAATGGACCTGAAAAATTGTCTTATATTCAAAAGCAATTACGTTTTAGTTTTTTATTTATTTTCTTTTTTTGTTGAGTTTTTAGCACAGCAGAATATTGAAGATTAAACATATTCTTCGTTTCACGAAAAAACTTTGAAGCAAATATTTAAAAAAGGCATGCTCTTATATTAATCAATTTGATATGTTGAATGAATTTTATTTGTCATTTGAAGAATTCTTTCAATGTAGTATAATCATTCTGAAATGATGCCAATCATATAAATAAAATTTAAATATTTACAGTGTATCGTACATATTAATATTATTTTTTATTGATTATTTATATAAAAAATACAATTCACAATTATTTTTAAACTTTCAACAATAATAATGTAATATTATATATAATGTATTATAGAAAACGTAATTAACATATAAATGTTTAATAAGAAAACAAGAATAAAACTTATTACAAAAGTAATTCCAATTTATAGAAAGTAATTAAATAAACTACTTATTTTTATGATCAACAATTTTTTTCAAAAATGAACTTAAGAGCTATCTAATATTTTCCATCCGCAAAGTACTTTATTGAGTCAACAATAACTAACTTTACTATTATTACATATAATTTTCCTTTTGAGAACTTAGATGATGATAAACAAATAGACGTCATTTACCCAAATTTTGCGAAGCTTTCAACCATATGAACCGTGATATTAACTCTTTTAACTTTGGAAATATGTATATATATACATATTTTTTTATTTTAAACTATAATAATTTACTTTGATTTATACTACAACGTGTTAATGTCTCATATAAAATACATATATATATATATATATATACAAATCATTTATTTGCGTCAATACGAACAAAATTATGTGCATAAATATATAAAATACATTTGATATATGTACGTTATACATACATTTTAAAAAATTATTTAAAAAAATGTTTCCATATCGTACATAAAATAAATAATAAATATATTCCTATAAAAATAAATCAGTTCAATATATTCTGACTGTACATCGATTGTTATATTTTTAGCGAGTATTATTAATATAAATAAGTTAATATATGCACGGAAAAATAAAATTATAGTTTTTTAAATCATATACGTCTGTGAACGTATGTATATATACTATTGTGTATACGCATGTACTAGCGCCCATGTATACATATATATATATATATATATATATACATATATATACATATATACCTTTAAACACTGAAATTTACTTAGTTGTACACTTAAAGTCGAAATTCGCGTGCAAACTTTCATAAAATTAAATTGCAAAACCTTCACTTAGTTAGAAAGGGAGCAATTTTGGGGATACAAGTTACCGCTATTTTGAAATTACTTACAGCATTTCAAAGACGAAGGTTTCTCGAATATTATTCATTAACTTGAATTATTCGCAATGATGTTTAAAAAAGTTACGCATATTTTAAAATTCGCCAAATATTACTGTTCCAAGCGGCGCTTTTTTTGGTCTTTGTTTAAACTTGAAATTTAAAATTTAAATATACATCTTAAAACAAGAAACTTTTGTTTAACCAAAATAATTCAATTTAAAATTGACTCGTAAATTACTACGGCATCGTAATTATTCTTCACAACAACTCAATATTCCATAGCGATTAATCCCAGAAGTTTTATGAAAAAATATATCATGGGTCCAGGATGCTGAAGTTAACGTTTGTACTGTGCATTCGGATATAGATATTTTTATTTCGGAGAATGCTAAAAGTCACGTTGTGAATTACATATCATTCGAGTTTGGCTTACATTAAAGTTCAAGTTGTTACTATGCAAATTGCCTCCCTTTCGAACTTAAAAGGCACTGCACGAGTTGAAAGTTATATGACGTTTGAGGTTGATTATCTAAATTCAATATGAGATAACTTTCACAGACACTGTGGTTCCAAATTTTCTTAAATTTACCTTTCTAAAATTTTATGTATCGACATAGTTTACTTTCATGATTTATACAGTGTTATCGCAACTAAGTGGTAACGTAAGAACTGAACAAAAATTATTAGATCTAAATAGTAACAAAGTATTTATAATTATGTTTGTGATGAATGATTAGAATTTTACACCTAATATCGTAATTTATTTAAACATACAACATATATTGGTATAGATATATAATCCAATGGTGTTGAAAGTATTAAAAAAATGTGTTATGGGTTATGAGTTACTTAATTATTAATAATGAAAATATTATTCTTATTATGATTATTATATATGAAAAATATCTAGAGTATTCGTATTCGTCTATCTTAATTTTTTTTTAATTTTTATTTTCTTACAGTCTAAGCATTACAACTCTTTAAATATAAATTTGAAATTTAATGACAGAATTTTCACCAAATGATTTAGAATGTTTCTGTACTTCTCCAACTTGCAATATTTATATTAAAAATCTTACACCATATTTTCCATTTTATTGAATTTTAAAAATGGAATGACACATTTTATTATAAAATTATGAATAATTCTATTCTGCAATATATAATATTGATTCTTGTTTCAAAAATAAAAATTGCCTCCTCTTATGCTAAAAGAGGGAAGATTAATTTTGTGTTCGTGCTTATCAAGACTTCAAGTATTTATTGAAATTTACTAAAAATAATTTTTTGAGGATTATTTCTTAAGATGTTTAAATATCGCAAGATAAAATTTCCACCTATTGCATACAGTGAATTATACGAAAAATATACATGTACGTTTATTCTAAAAGAAACTAACAATTATTAAGTTTAATTGATATAGTTTAGAATATTATATTTGATTAGAATAAAAAATAAAATATATGTTAAATTTATGTCGCAATAAGAGTAATTTATAATTATTTTATAAGCTTCATTTTTTATATATAATCCTTTCCTAACTTTAAGATACTAATATAAATACAAAAAACAAATTTAAAACTATACTTTAATATTGTTATATTTAAGTTGAAGTTTCAACATACATTCATTTTTTCATTCATTGTTTTCCTTGTAGTAATTTTTAATTATATTTATAATCTTGTTATTACCAAACTTTTCATAATAATCTATGTTTTGGAAGGTTTATTTTAAAGTATGTTGTAAGAAATTCAAGGATAATGAAATTAAAAGTTTGCCACACACACAAATATTTTTTTTATAAAATTAAGTAGTACAACTTTTGATAATACGTACTCAATTCATGTATAAACATTTAATTCAACGTACTTTTTCTGTAACATAAAACATCCTACAAAACGAAGTCGTTTTCAAATTGAGTATGTGTTATTATAAATGTTAAATTACGAAATAATAATACTAATGCAGAGATAATAAAAGGACAGACAAATTTAACTAATACCGCACTTAATAGAAAACTTCAACCTGTCTTCTTAATATAATGTTGGATCATTATTATGATTATTATTAATCATAAAAGTCATACACACTAATTTCGGGAATTCGCTCCCCGCTTTTTTTCTTTTTTATTTTTCTTTTTCTTTTTTTCTTTTTTTAAACCTTTGTCTTTCCTTCGCAGACAGTGCTACTTCTTTTGATATCCACGTCAGCAATACTTTTACGGGTAACATTGCTTACTGTACATTCTAACAAAAATACACATATTGTCTTCAAATCTATTGTTTTAAAGGTCCAACTTTTGCCTGTACGCATATGGCGTTGTTACGAAGCATGGGCGTCTTCAAAAGCACGTCTACCTTTGTGCCACAATTTTTCACCTAAAAGTCGTCCATATGCCATTAATTTGGCGGCCATTCAACGTCATCGCCCCAGGTGTGTCGAGAAACTGTTGACCCTTTATGCCAAAGAATGAGAAAGCCAACGTTAGGGTTTTAAACGTACTCGTATTACGATAATTAACGTAAGTGTTTTGATACATTATTGTAATACGAGTCAGATTTTCAGTGCGACTACCGACACAAAGTCAATGATATTAATCACAATTTCGACTTAGTATCATTTGCATAACAACGTAGGATAACGTTACACTTACCACGAATTCAAATTACATAAGCGTACTCAAAACATTGATCCTATAGACTATGAATAACCGACGTTTTTTATTTATTGAGGTCAGACTCTTTATAATCACGACACAGTCCATGTTAAATAATAATTATTATAAAATGATTGTCGATAATGTGAAAAAAATAATAAATGTAACATGTAGAATTAATTTTAATAATATTATGTTACAAGAAATGTGGATCATTTTATTAAAAATTAAAACTGTATCTAAAATCAAACGTATTACACTGATAAAATATTACAGCAATAAATTGAGATATTGTAAAAAGTTTGTACTTTATAATAGCCGTATAGTTTAGTTATTAATACGAAACTAACAAAACTATATATGTAGTCGATATAAATCATTTCATCTACTGCTATTGCAACTACAAAATATTGTTAATAAAAAAGCTAATAATTCACACCGCGAATACAATTAAAATTTTATTTGTATACGCTAATTGTACAAATGTCCATCTGAGTAATATGAACATGCAACTTTTCTCTCGTTGTAGATTAACTATTATATTGAATTGTAATTTTTTTATACATTGTAAAATAAATGTATAATATTATTATTACTTTGCAAATGTGATTTATGTAACAATTATTTTAGGTACACGGAGAAAAGGTATATTTAACATTTTACAATATAATATATCAAAAGTGGGATATACTAGAAAATATTATAAAAATTACTATATCATGTATTAAAATTTTTTATATAAGTTGAATATAATATTGTGTGCATTCAAAAGTTTAACACATTATATAATAATTTTTATATTATTTTCAAGTATATCCCACTTTTGATATATTATATAGTAAATAGTTGGATATATGTTTTCTCTGTGTGTATAGAATGAATCGTGAATACTACGTTTCAATATTATATATATATATATACTTAATTTCACTGAATTATTCATAAAAAGTATAAAGAAAATTAATGAATATACCTATATATATAACATTATAAAATCAATAACTCAAAATACAATAATTTAGTGAAATGTATCCTGTAATCATAAAATCACTATATTATTTCACTATTTACTAATCTACTTATCGAGACACTTCGACATAATTTATGCTTATAATTGTTTAAACTAAAAATATAAAAGAAAAATGATAGACCAAATACATTTTCCGACACAAACGGAACAATAACATTCCGAATTGCATAAAAAAATTATGTTTAAACAATTAAATACCAAAGTCATACATATATCGGTGCAACCCTTAATACTTTGTCCGTTCTCCAAAGAAAAGCGTAGTTCTATATATTTTTGTTTGATGTTGTGTTGCATTTACTTTTAACGAGCAATGAAAAGTAATAACGTTGGCGTTATACGAAAACGTAATAGAAACGAGTTACAATTCGCAACCAACAAGTCACAAGAACGACTTTACTTCGCCTTCTTATTCCACTATATTATTTGCAAATTAGGGAAAATAAGGTAGTAGTAAAGGAAGGAGCGATGCTTGACGATTCAATGTTATGCATCACAAAAAACGAAAACTTGGTGTTTCAAATCCACAGTTTTAATTACGTCGTACCTTTTTTTCATACATCGTTATACAATTTTCTTAGCGTGTTTATGAACGTTTCTTGATTACGTTTTTAAATATTCCACAAATGCCACCAAACCGCGACGTTGTTAAAAACATATGTAATCCCGCGCAGCTTAACAACTGGGTTTATCGGTTCAACATGTAAACCATTAAATTCGAACAAAATACTATGACATAAATCTACCTGCAGGATATGTAGACTAGACGTTCCAGTTGATCGTTTACATTGTTTTAATCGATAAACGCGCGTTTATTAAAAATTATAAAATGAAAAATCAAATATATATTCGACGCACTTAATCAATTTGTTTTCTACGAAAAATAATATTGTTTTAAGCGATTAATGAATATTTTAAAAGCAATCAATTATTGTATGAAATGAAGCGTTAGTGGCAATTCCTTCCCTTCTTTTTTATGATTACTTGTTGTCGATCATTATTACGGCCTATGTTTGAACCGTTTATCATGCATTTATCACTAATAACGGTTTATTGATCATTTTTTCATTTATCCTTTTAACTTAAATGCACTTTATATCGCGCGAAAGAATTACTTTTTAAATCAGAAATTGCCGACGACCCAATAAAATTGCGCGTAAAAGTGTAAGCGAATTAATTAAAACCTCTTTTTTTATAGAGTGCATTTATATTATGTTATATATAATAATATAAAAAGGAATTTTATGATTTTATTCGTTTTACGTGATAAAATGACGTTGTGAGGTATTGGAAATTTGTGGCTTGCATCGTAACCGATACACTCATTCTTACGATCAATTTTGTATCAGGCTATTATGAAGGAGTATTTCTCTTCGATGACCATTAAATCTAGTACTCTTAACCTCAAGCTCAACTTATAATTCTAACGAGAAACTTAATAGGCTGTGTTAAATTCGTCAACTTTCGGTGTCATTGACGGATTTTTTTTAAATATCCAATCAATGGATATCAGTCAACGTATTCCCATTTCTAAACAATTTGACGTGCAGAATTTATGACAAGATATTTTAACTATGCAGTCTAACTTAATTTTGAAAACTTATTTGCTAAGTTTATGACAATAATATTATTGAATATATAAAGTATAAACGTATTTCTTTATGCTGGTACGAAGTAATTACTAGGAAGCAAAACATTATGGATTTATATGAAGTAAGTAATTAAATTATTTTGAATTTCTATTATTATTGTAATAAAGAAGAAATAATAAAAGACGGTGAAATAAAGTGTTTTATTATTTTACTTATATTAAAACTACTATATTTTATTTATTATAAACGATCGTAATGAAATCTGTATATTTTGTTTTTTTTTTTTAGTAATTTATATCTTTAGTTTTCACTTAAAGTACTTCAAATTTTGTTCAATTATTGACTGAATCTTCAATTAAAAATATTACTGTTATATAATACATTACTCATACCTCTCAAACCACTGCTTTTTTATTATCCGCGCCATTTTTATAAAAGTATTATTTTGATTGTTATTAGAATTTTCAATTTATTTCGACGAAATTCAGAAAATCTATATATATTCCAGTATAGGAACGTATTGTTTCTAATTAATCGTATATGTTACTTACAAAAATTGTAATAAGTGTATGTTATATTCGTCAATATAAAAATTTATTTATTTTACATAAATATATGCATATGTACACTGAGAAAAAACAAAATATGAAAAATTACTGTTTATAATACTAATTTGGGGTAATGTGATACATATCGTCAAAATTGACTGTTTTTCCCTTACAGAAAAAAGTCTCATCTAGAGCATTATTTCAAACTGTCAAGTTAATATTACGCTCAAGTTGATAGTATGTAGTACTAAATTGATCACAATATTAACTTGAACGTTTGAAATAATACTCAAATTGATAGTTATGTTTAACAGCTGAGAGTTTTTTCGGTAAGGGTTAACAGTAATATATTATTATAAACTGTAATTCTTCATACTTTATTTTTCTGTGTAATAATTATCGTAAATATTATTTATTCATTTAAATTAAAATTACTTAAACATATTATCATTATTTGTTCTACATAATTTTATCCAAAAAAGATCAACTTTTAACATTCTATTGATGCATTTAATGAATTCTACTGAATTTTAGTAAAAAAACGTTAATAACAGTCGTACGATAAAGCGAAGCTGTGAAAAAGGTTTTAATAATTGATAGAATATTTGAACAAAATTTGAAATGTTTTCATTGTAATTTAAGAAAGTAACATTTATTTGAAAAAAGTTAATTTTGATCTCCAATTTCGAGTGATGATTTTCATGCGGTATATATTATGTAGTAAAATGTAATATCAAGGATATATAAATTTGATAACGGAACCACCGGTAAAAGGTTCGATGGTATAAAAAATCTCTCGTAAGATGTTAATTCCTATATAAAAAAATATTTAATTCCAATAAAAAATAATCCTATTCTATAGAAATACGCGCCTGTTATGAACCGCTTACTATATGCGTTGTGTATAATTTTATTTTAAATGTACATCCAAAATACTCATATGTTTCCACAAAATGAATTACCAAAAAATATCTTTAATTATATTACATAATTATTTATATAGATATTATATAATTAAAATATCTATAAATATAAATATATATGCATTTCTTAATATTGAAAAAAACAATAAATCTTTAAGCAATGGTATCATATTTTAATACGACATGCATGTAATTATTCGCTTTACAAAATAATAGAATTACTGAGGATAAACGTTTTTATTATTTGTATACAGATGTAAAACTTTATTTTGAAACTATGGTTACAACACGAAGTGCATTAATATACACGGAATAAAAATGAAGATAAATATTTATAACATTTATGATCCTTACCTATTTAAGCTGTTTTTACATTATTATTAGACAGAAAAACTTCTACTTTGCTGCTTCGGCTTTCCTGAATCTGAGATATTCCTCTTAGTTCGATTAAAACTTGATAAACTTGCATTAATTTGAAACTAATGACGTATTACAAGAAATTTACTGTTATAATTATAAGAATCAAATATTACTAAAATTCCAAAACTGACTGTAAAAGTTAAACATTTTAACACGTGGTTATAATTTATTTATTAATGGCGTAATGAATTACGTTACCGTTGTTTGTCATCATATTATCGGGCTAAAAACGTACCATAAACAAAACTAACTAAAAAAAAGACTAAAGGACTCACAGACGAACAATTTTTTGAAATTTTTGTGAACACGAATTTATAGTAATTAAATTAATATCAAATAATATAAATTTTAAAATTATATCGGAACATTTTTTCTCAAGACCGATGCCCTCTGAATGTGACTCTTAGTCTACTTAAATGAGTCAATAAAGAGAACTTCGTTTTCCAGCCACCCATTAACTTTATCAGACGCAAAAATAATTGACTTTTAATCCATCCAGCCTGAAACGACACACAAAGGAATTGATTAAGAATCACGAAGCAATCATTGATCGCATTTAACGTGCACTTCCGTAACATTTCCTTGATAATGCCGACATATGATTTTGCTTGACATGACCTTCGTATTAATTCTTTAATAAATGTTAAATCTATATATTGATCTATATATTGAACTCGATAATCACTAAAGATCTAAAACAGACGACGGATTATAAATTACTATAATCCTAAAAATTATTATATTTTGAAAATCAGAATAATAAAAATTCCTAATTACTTTTTATTGACATTTAGCGATCATGTCAGAGCTAGTTTTGAACCCATTACTGGCACCGTTGCCCTTTGTAAAAAATAAAACCTCAAATTTTTTTAGAATAAAAACCAAAACGAGGAAATTGCAGCTTTAAGAAATGTTTTAAGCCATGAAAAATGTACCAAAGCGAGGCCAAAAACACAGAACTTCATTCTCATCAAAGAGCTTTCTTTCGTAATATAATTTTGTTACTTTTGAACTATAGCGAAAAATTTAATTAAGATTGTATAAAACAAGATAAAATTTGAATATTTAGGGATATCCAATAAAAACTCCATCTTTTAGCAATTACAGTCACGACGATATAGATATACGTGTTTTCTAGAAAAAAAAGTGTTAAATTGTACTCGTTATTAAATTGTAAATTAATAATATATTTTTCGGCAATAATACGTTATTTTATACTGGAAAACGTTGATTGTCAAATCAAAACATAGTTTTTGAAATAGAATATATGATTTTAAATTCACTGATTTTTCAAGAGGGTTGCATATTATACATACTAAGAATTAGATGATTCTAGAGGGAAATAAAATATTCAACTCTTCATCGTTTTGTATGCACGAAATATTAATACGTCGACTAAAAGTATACGAGAATATATATATTTTATAACTTTATAACCTTACTTTTTACATGTCGTAACCTTTTAATCTCAAACTAAATTATTAGAAAAATATTTTCTGAAATTTTGTCAATATTTCACTATACTATTACTAAATTTAAAGATAAATGTCGATATATATTATATTATTATTTATAACATAAATAAAGACATGATTAAAGTTTGCCAAATTAATTGTTACATTTACGAATACTCTATAAATTATATCAAAAAACTATATATTGATAATGTATATCAATTTATATCACTATAATACATAAACTGATATATCTTTTTACTTACCTATTTAGATGATTCTTATCTTAACATATTCAAAACGTATCATTTTTATTTACCCATAATACGTATAATTATACCAATTATGATATCAAAAATATCATATATTATTTTAAACTAACACACAAACGGCATTATATTAACAATATTCAACTTGAATAATATATATATATATATTTATTTAATCACTTAAATTCCAGCAACGAACGTCAATATTCAACAATATCGGAAATAACTAAATAATCTACTGCGAAGCTGAATTTTTCCATGAGAATTGAATTATAGTTTATTAATTATTAGAAAGGCATCTATATATGTGTGTTGATAAAAAACACACAATATCTGCTTCCTTCTGTATGTAAACGCTTATGCATGCGTATATTTATATATATAGTTATATATGAATACTTATTTATGTACGAATACATGCACACGTAGGCATATACTTGTATATATTGTATATTATTATTATACGTGTACGTATGAAGCGACTATATAGTTAAGTAAGTTGGTGCAGAGCTCTTAGTACAAGGAAGCCGTCGGTTCAGTTCCCATAGGAACGGCCTTCAGGCGTTGATCCTTTAGCTCCCTTTGAATGAGTTTATCATATTGTCCACTAACAGTCTGCAAGAGTTACGTAATAATGACCAAGACTGCCATGTATTATACCCCTACTGTATCGCGTTATATGCGGCTATGTGTGTTGGAGAAATCTAAATCCTCCGAGGATTAGCATATAATGTTTCATCCACTTTGTAATTAATTTGTATTAGCATTACGTGCGACAGGCAATAAACAAAGAAATTTGTTTCCGCGGCGATTTATATTCCTCGCCAAACTGGCATTTATTTTCGCCCAGGATAAGAGACTTAATTGAATGGAGACAAGCCCGCACGATCTCTTATCTTTAATTACTACTTAATCCTTAAAGAATTTGAAGTTTTTACTTTTTACTATTTTTTTTCCTTTTTTTTTTTTGTTGTTGTTATTGTTTTTTTGTTTTTTTTTTATTTACGTAAACATTCATTTGTATGCTAAAATTTGTATAGCAAAAGATCATTAAGATTTGTTCGTGAGTAATCAAGTTGAATGAAAAATGCGAAGGTTTCGAAATTAATTTCTGATAAGAATCATAATAAAACGTGAATTGTTTTATACAAGAAAAAGTACGAGAAAAAGGATAATAATTTTACAAAAACATCTCTCGATGACTCTTTAACTAATAGTGTACCTAAAGGCAGATCGTTAAAAAATTAACGTGCGTATAATTACGAATAATAAATAACTTACAGAGTTAACCTCAGACTGAAAATAAAAATAAATTCAAGACCCCGGCATAAGGAAATTGCTTGGGAAACAGCGCGGATTTTGATTTAAGTGTCGTTTCAAAACAGAAAATTATAAACGCGCCTTAATGCGAAGTAATTTCAAATCTGTGTCAATGTGAGCATTTCCTAGAAAACTTCGTAAGAAAAGAACTTTCTTTTGAAATATTTAATTACTTCATATATATAACATATATGTCCTTTGGAGTTATTTTAAATTATAAACTATAATTCTTTAATGAAAACAAAATTCTTTTATTCATAGTTTGAAATTTAAAAAAAAATGATCTATAATAATAATATATTTATAATTTTAAATTTAATTTCTTTAGTACAACTTGAAAAAATGGATTCATTTTTAGAAAATATGAAAATTGTTTTAAAATCATTATTTCTAACTATTTATTATATTTTGAATTATCAGATTTGCACAATACATGCACTTTCATATGTTAATAATTTAAACGATTCTCACAGATGCCCTAGTATGACAGAAATCGTGAGACACGTGAATCACCTATGAAACACTTATGATACGCAGGTGAATTCTCGATGATATCACATTTGTACTACTGTGAAATTCAATATACCTTACCTCCTGGCATGAAGCGCTACTAACTTGCGCTCTTGAATGCGCACCGATGCACAGTACTTTCACACAAAGTGTGAATCATTAAATCAACAATGCATTGGGAAGATTTACTTTACCGTTAAAGTTGCTTCGGTGCTTATATTTATTAATTTCCCTAGTCGAAATGTAAAACTCTTTTGAACCTCAAAAATAGCTTCAAATTAGGAGCTAATAGCTTTAAAGCATGCTTTAAAGTAGATTCTAATTTAATATATTCTGATGTTTTAGATCTTGATTTAAACCTCATAATGTCTAAAATTTCCCGTTTAGGTTCTAAGAGATTCAAGCAGGCTCAAGCAAATTGAAAGAAATAAAAAAGCTATAAGAAAAGAACATATTATATAAACAAAATATAGTGTATATTCATAAAATATAACAAAATGTTAATATTAAAAATGTAGACTAATATATTTAGTTTATATATTATTTTTATTTAGTTTATATAAATATATATTAATTTAATAGACAAAAGAAAATAGTTTCAAAAGAGGGTTATAAAAGATAGATATTAGACCCTGTTTTGAATTGCTTAGAACCTAAACAAAATTTTTTAGACATTTCGAGGTTCAAATTAGGGTCTTGATTTGGACTCCGGTTAGTCATATTTTTTGTATCAATATTTGTATAAATATCATTATATTTATGGTATAAAACAAACTATCTCTACAATATCCTTGGTCAATAAAAACATCCCATATAAACGAACTCGATAAATTAATTAAAAAAATAATATTATCTTTAAATAATTTATAAAGTTCAGATGAAACTTATGATTATGTCCTGTAACATTCGGATAATTGAAATCAAGTTCATAAAGAAAGGCGCAGTTGCTTTCTTTATCTTAATGAAAAAACAACAATGTAAGATTCAATTAAAAACGAATATGAGGAGAAAAGTTCGCAAAATGATATTGTACTTCTCGTATACAAAGTTCGGAAATGAAATGTAAATACATGACGATTGTAAGATGGCGGCGTTTGAACATTGAAAATGATTAAGAATTGAATATTTGCTTAGAAAATTCAAGCAATTAAATTATTTTCGTTTCAATAAAAATATTTAAAATTGCATATGGTTAATCGCTTAAATATGACATATATATTAATTAATAATAATGAATATAAACCTTGCGTGATTAATTTTAAATATTAATTTAATTTGATTTATTAATGTAAATGAGATTATATATAATTATACATAAATATGTGTTTTTTCATTAATAACGTATTATAATTATTATTGTTATTATATTAGATAAAGTGTGAATTTTTAATAGAATTTTTCTTTCATAATGTTAAGCATCAAATAGCGGTATATACTATGTGTGAATAACGTGCGAAATAAATAAAAGTCTGCACTTTATATTAAAAGAGGTAAATGTGTTCGCAATAATTACAGCCACGATATAAAAAATACATAATTATACATTTAAACATCTTAAGGTTTTTAAATGGACATTAAACATTTATAAACGGATTTTATTCCGCGCAATGTGCAATTTTATCTTTGCATAATGTCTCATTTACCGGTAAATATATAATATTGTATATACGTGTATCTCGTCAATTTAATTTCGACAAAATGTCGACCCGCAATATAAATTAAAACTAATTACGAAAAGTGCGCAAAATTATTGGTTTACTGTTTTATCGAATGCATGCATTTGTTTGATAATTCGTAACAGTAATTATCGTCGGGCACAAAAGATGAGTTGAACTCTTGAAAGCGGACGATAGGGACTATTCCCCCTCACGCAATGCAACACGAAAGGCACTCAAGAACGCTTTCGTGCTCTACTTATGTTACTTGTGTATTGTGATTTCGCGTGATACTCTGACGCCCATCTCTGGGGATTTTAAGTTTGCCTCATGAAACTTATTTGCATTGACTTCTCATATAAGTTTAAAAACAAGTTGAAAATATGTATATATGTATATATATATATATGGAATAAAAGTATAAAAAAGGGATAAATAAATGTCGATAACAAATCATTTATGTCATTTTATTATTTTGATGATGAAAACTAAAATTTCTATTAGATATATAGATAAAAGTCACAATCGGGATATGACAAACATTAATTAGATTTTAGAGTATTTAAATATATGCATATAAAATAATCAATATTTTGTGTATCTAATAATTGGAAAAAAAGTTGATGTTGCAAAAGAAATGACCAATCTGTATATACTATCTGAATGGTAGTATCCCGTTACCTTTAGTGGATGGTAAAATCTTTCTTATCATGAAATCTGCAAGAGTTTTTGTTATACAAAAAGTTTATGGCAATTTAACTTATTATATATATGTATAATATGTTTTAGATATTAAATCTATTTCTGTGCGGCTTTATAGCCTTAAATAAATTTAAAATTTAATTATACGTAATAATAATAATAATAATAATAATAATAATAATAATAATTTAATAGTTTTTATTAAAATTATATATTGTAAAACCTTATAAATTTACCAACACAAATATACTAAATTACCTACGAATATTAGATTGAAATTAGATAAATGAAATATTTCTTAAATAATCATATTTTTCAGTGATATTACTATTATAATTTTTATACATGTCCTATCTGCTTGTTATTATTCGTTAAGTATAAAAAAATGTAATTTTGTTTATCTTTAATTTTTAATAACATTTTTGTGCATTTTTTTGGTATAAAAAGCTTCAGAAATATTCCATTTAAGTTTTTAAGTAAAAATTCAAAAATTAATGAAATTTGCAAGAAATGAAAGCCTGTACTACATGAAGTAGATAATTCAAGATGCTGAGTATCGCAGGTTTCACTAGTCCCAAGAGAAAAGAATAACCAGAAGAAATTTAAAAAAAAAAAACAAAAACAATCTGAAGTAGTACGAAGCATGTAATATATCTTTTGAAAAGTGGAATAGCTGTGAATATAGTAAAATATTTTTATGAACTATGCAAATCATATACTTAAAAAACTTTAGATACCTTTTCTCCTAACTTTTTAGGAAAAAAAGTTATTGACATATTGTATCAGAAACACTAATTTAAAATTCCGTACAATTTTTGAAAATTTATATAAAATTAAGTAAAATTTATACTAATCACAATATCACAAAACTTTGAATTGAAATTATCAATTATATACATTATTATATATAATTGAATATAAATGGAAAATTATATGAATCAAATTCTAAGAATATGAATTTGAATCAAGAACATAACCCATTACAAACGTTTAAAATTAATTATATATTATAACCTTCTCATCAACAAAATTTCACACTATTTCTGGATTTGATGTTAAAATATCAAATCAAAATTTGAACGCGAAAACGGTTATAAATTTTCAAACAGAAAATACTATTAACTACTAATTATTAATAAACGCAACGATAAATAAGT
>JABFQC010000779.1:0-23440 GCA_022817085.1 Psilanteris sp. ZL-2020
AAAATATCATAATATTTCTCTGTGATTATTTTTACCATACGTATAATAATTTTATTATATGGAATGACAAATTAACCAAATAAAACGTTAAACAATTATATAATATACTGGAAAACTGCAGATACTTGTCATTTTTGACTGCTTTCTCATAAAGTATAGTAATTTTACGCTATACTTGTTTCTCCGTGTGATGAAATAATTTATTAAGTTATCTAAAAGGATTGATATTTGGCAATATTTACTATCTTATTAGTAAAATTATACCACATATATATTATATATTAAAAGAAAAGATTAATTAAAATTTAGTTATTTTTTAACTAGAAATTTAACACCGTAAATATTAATAAATATGCAAATCCGTGTTTCATATAACTTGCAGTAATTTATTTGATTTTTTATTTAATCATATAATTCTTGAAGTTACACATGAATTTTTGTTAGTAATATATATGTTTTTAATATACTTTTGCATATAATCATAATAATTAATATTGATTTACTGAAACATATTAAAAACTATATGTAATTTAGAGAATTATTTAGTATATAATAAATATACATTTGGTTATTAAATTTTATGTTCATGATACACTCAATTTTATACTCCAGCGGAATAAAAATTATCAGATTAAAAACAAGAACTTTACAGTAATGCCAAAAGAGAAGTGTGAAAAGTTGCACATTGTTCAAGACTACACTCAATAAACCAATGAAAACATGAATTATTGGTGTGCAAACGTTTACCACTCAAGAGAAAATGTTATACACTGTGAAGTCGAAGCGATAGTCGACGGCGGGTTTTATAGTAATGCCTGCGAATATTCATGGATATTTTCACAATTGCGCTGACATTGTATAAACTGACTGGGAAAACTTAATAAGTTACTATGAGATAAACGTCATCCTTAGTCTAAATATACAGCGTAACCGTCACATCTCATTATACCGGCATCAACTCTCGAAAACTTTTGTAGGTGCTATTTCTATATGAAATCCGACAGATGTTTTTGAATTGTTTTTTATTGATCCAAGTACAGTTATATGTTTAGCATTTCTATCAAAGTTAATAAACATCTAAATTGTTGATATTTTTGATTAATTGAAATTGGAACAATTAATTGGAATTCAGTTGTACGTTGATGATGTGATAATACTATTATACGTATTCAGGCCTATACCAAGCCGTCTGTACAATCAACACAATGTAATAACAACGTTTGGTAACAACGTTGACAATATAGATTGACCAATGTTGAATCACCTATACACGCCATACTGAATTTATGGTGGTAGTCTACCTTAGCTAACAATTCCGTGACAATGTTAGGACAACGCTACTTCTAAAGTATAAATTTACTTTTTATTTTCTAATTTTGACGTTGGAAATGTTAACATCAAATCTACGTTGAATCAGAGTATGTACAAACAACATAGGTTACTATTGTTAAATTTAGTGTAACTTATTGAATAAATATAAATATTCTTTCACAAAAAAGTAACACGTCCTGAGAAATTTATGCTATCTGATGCGTAGATAAATCCTTTTCAGCAGGATTTTCATATCATTAAAATATATATGTGAGAAATTCCTGTTGTTGTTTCTGTCTTAACTTTTCCGGCTACACTATATATTTTTGTATCAGTTTTTTATTCTTTTGATACTTTTATATGGACTATATCCCGGCAACCTTAATTCTATCAATAATTTTATATCTCCTATTAAACTCACACAACGTAATTATTCTAATTTTATATTTATCCGTTTTTATATATAAATCTATATATTAAAAATGTCTTTTATATCCTGATATTCTTTCGTTGGTCATTGTTAGTTCAAATTTGTATAAACAAAATTTTAAGTTTGTCATAAACATAAATAACACAAGCAAACCCAAACTACACTGAAATTATGCTAACAACTATTTTTTCTAAAATTATATGATATGTCAGCGTCCGGTAATTGGTTGAAATGCCCCGAAAACTCGTGATCCTTTGAATTCGACTCCCCGTGTCTACTGATCTTTATAGCACCAATATACGATCGTACTTTGAAGGTTCGTTTCAATTTCGAAGATTCGCAATTTCACGAGTGAGTCAAAATGCGTTCAGGGAGCCCCACCGCACTTTTAACAACCAATCCGTAGTCGCGAACAATTGTGGTTCTTAGGCTTGCCAAGGAACGTCAATAAGCAATTCATTCTTTGCTGAACCCTCATCGGCAACAGTACCCTTTATGAAGCTACGCCACGACAATGGTTAGTGATAAAACACTGAACCTCGGATGGTCGTTGGAAACGAAGAGACTACGTAAATTAATAAATGAAATACAAAGCCGTTACCTTTTCTTTCCCGAACATTCAGCGTTCCTCCATAGACACGAAATGCCGTTTGTTATAAATGTGCATTTGTCTATTGGGAAGCCACATTAATGAAAGACCACCATCCCCTAAATTCCGATAATTCAGAAGAGAAAGAGGATATAGGTGCAGAGAAACGAGAAATTCTTCTTGAATTGCACGACTAAACTCTCGAACGCGAATTACACGCGGTACACTGAGTGAGATAGATTATTAAATTAACTATCAGTTCCGTGGAATATCTGAGATTGTCAATTCGAATACTTGAAGTATTAACTATGTAGACAGTCTAGATATTCAATTCGAAAATTTAGACTGTGAGACATTGTAAAACGAACGAGCTATGTGTCAAATGAAGATGACATATTAAACGAGATCAATAATTTTATCGTTGTAAATCCACAACATTATGCTCGACGCCAATACTGCTAATATCGACGCTTGAATTTACAATCTGGATTGTTGAATGGAATTCAAATTGACAATTGTAGTTTAACAATTTGATTTTAATTTCTAGATTGCAAATTTAACAATCTTTTCCCTTAGTGTATTGAACAGATGATCGGGAAATCATTAAATGTCCATACACTTTTAGGATTATATACGTTACATACCCCGAAACTCTGGACCTCAAATCAAAAATTAAATCGATTCCATCAACGCCCTTCGTGCCACAACGCCCTTTTATCCCCAGCAGTCCATCGAAAACGTGAAGATATTACACTATGACAACGATTTGCCCGGCCCTATTCAGGGCCATTCGATGTTGCTTAATTAAGAATAATCTTATTACGCTTGGCAATTTGTTTCAATAATTAATAACTGCAGTAGAATATGATACACAATACAAATATTTTCTGTATTTATATTTAAATAAATGAACATATTTTTTTTATTAAAAATTGAAAAATTATTGGTTATGAATTATTTCTTTCAATTTTTTATGTTTTATGATTTAAAAGTAAAAAATCTTGTATTAATGAAATATTTGATACTTTATATTTTTTGCTTTAGTTGTTGTACATAGCTTATTAGATTGAAAGTAATGAGTTTACCTTTATAATATATTCTTTAACCATCAAAGAGAATTGGTGTATGAAGGATATGATTTATAGAGATAAAGAGGTTACAAGAAATATTGAAAAATTGACAAGACCTGTGCTATAAATATTTTTCAGGACGTTGTAATTCGACGATATTTTTCCATTAACTGCAATGTTATTTGACATTTGTCTTGAATGTGAGATTTAAATATTGCGCATAGAAATGTTTTGTTCTCCCTATGTTTTTAATAATCACGCAATGAAAAATATTTAGTAATAAGAATATGTAACATTATTTTATTTTTGTTTTTTTTATATTTTAGACAATTTTTATAGCTTAAAAATGTAAATTCAAACTGTTAAAACTACAGGTTGTACAGTCCAAAAGCCTGTTGCCAAAACAGTTATTAGTCTATAAATTCAACAGTGAGTAATATATATTAATATTAACATGTTATATAAACATTCTACAGTAAACATGTTTTCGAATAACAGTCACCTATCCATTCATGAAAGAGTGTATTTTCATACTCCCATTAGAACTCAGCTCACGTAATCTCATTCTAATCAAATACACCACGTTTCAGCCAATGCCTGATTATATTCTGGTCAGATTATGAGAAGGTTGCCAGGTATTAACCATTAATTATATATATGATGTACCTTATTTTAACGTCCTAAGCACTAATTATATTGCCAGGCTTTATATAACATATATATTCTGATTTAATACAAATCAATCGGGCTAAGAAAAGATTTGATCACCTTTAATAACCACATGTAAGCAATATTTATTAGAAAAATCATATCAGGGCATTATCTGCTATATCTAACATGATAATTTGGTAAAAAAGATGTCTGATAAGGTCCTTGAAAGAACTGGAGGAGGTAACACTTAATAAGGGGTGTCAGATTTTATCCTGATATCTGGGCCACATTACATGCAGCACGACTGATTTAACTTCTACTTGGGGTTTTACGTGGTTATACTGTCAGTATAAGATTTCTATATATTTATATATTTATTTGTATCAACAATATCGAGTGGGCAATAAAATGATATTACACAAAGTTAATATAAATATCTACTAAAAAATTAACGAGTTATTTGAATAATAAATAATTATACTTATACAAAAAACAAACTATGTTAATAATTGACACAGTTTTGTGTGGTGTTCGGAACACGTGTTTTGCTACAGGTGGTTGTGTAATCACAACTAACCATTTTTAATAAATAGGAACATTTACTTTTATTCCATTGTATATTTATAAGTATGAATGAAGATTAGAATATTTATAATTAAAATTTTGTTATTATATTATTGTACTTTATGAAAACCGTTTGAATTATTTCAATTCTAAAATTACAGTTTATGTCAAAATATGTTCGAAAATTCTATAAAATATCATCGTATATCTATTTTGAATTAAATAAATCAAATAATCAAATAATATTTATAAAATTTGTTATATTGAACACAATGTAACAATTCGTTGATTGATTCTTCTTTTAATGTGGTGGAAGATACTGCTTTGTATTAGTAAACACGAATGTCAGTTTGTATTGTAAAGCGTTCGTGTGCTCTTATGTATGCAAGTATTTATAGTTGTGCATGTGATTAGGACTAAAGTCGTGATAACATATATATATATAAGTTTGAACGTATATATATATATATATCCGTACATTCACGACTGAGCGTTGAATAAAGATTTCTGTATATGTGCGCATGTGTGTAATTGCCTATTCGCGTGCAACTGTGTATACACATGCGAGATTAACACGTCGCTAACTCTAGACGTTTACCAATTAAACTGCTTTATAAATCAAAACACCTGTTTGAAACACCTGTTTGGTACACTGTAGTCTTTTTATAGAATCTCATGTAATTAAGATGATTTAAAGAAGATGTATTTGATGAAATAAAAACTTACGTATGTGTGACAGAATTTTTAACTTCTAAGTTTGAAGCGAAATTTTATCGTTTAAGACTAAATGGCTCATAGTTAAATTATATGTTGCGATATAAAGTCGTATATCCGAGTAAAAAGTACATTGTAGTTTTTTGAGATAATATTTGGTATTGTATGGATCAAAGAACTATTTTGTACAAACATTTTAGATATATATATATATACCTTTCTAGTAATCTCTTTGTAATATCAGATTTTATAAATCTCTTTGTATCATTATATTTCAAATTCAGTGTATTCGTTACTAATGATACTCATTTTTATTTTTATTTATTATTTTACAATTGTGCAGTATTATGATCACAGAATATTAGTGAAACGAACATTTTGAATATAAAAATAAATGAAAGTCAAAATATAATAATTAAAAGATTTTAAATGTTGGTAATTATGTTATTATACAGTTGTTATACTTATAATGCTAATTTAATATAATTTGTAGTTTTCATTAGTGATACTAGATTTATCTATGATGATATTTTTGATAATTAAAATTTTAATAAGAAAATCAAACTATATAACTGTATAAAAGCGTTTGTCTTAGAAAAACTTATGGTTATAATATATGGTTATAATATGTAGCGTGTTATATCAAACATTTATTAAAACTTTAATATCAAACTAGATAATATATTACACATTTTAAAGTGTGTTGGAAATAATAAAATACATATATAATTATACATATGATGAATCAGAAATTCATATTAGCATATATATATCTTTCTATGATACTTTTTTCGAAAGGTTAAATGTTTACGTAGTATGATGACATTAAAATTTAAATCATAATTTTTTTAATCAAAATTCTTTTTTTAGAATCAAGGATGTCATTTAAAAACACATTCAAATTCCATCATAAAATTTAAGAGATTGTATATAAAGTTTAATCCTTTTTGTTTTAAAACTGATTACTTTTAAATTACGTGTCCAACATCTTGGTAAATAACTTATATAATGCATCATTTTCATTTTGATGATTTTATAAAATATTCAATTTTAATATAATAATTGAATTTTACGGAAATTTTACGGAAAAGTAGTTTTAAGCTATTTTAGTACATAAAATATATATTTATATATATTAGATTCACTAACCGTATGTTTTCATTGTGTTTCAGATGACATAGAATGGGTTGGGTGGCGCTAGGGCGGCGTGCGGGTGGTGGCAGCCGCTTCTCACCTATCCTCTCGCTGTCTTTCGCCTCCCTTACAAGTTCCCTCATTTTAACTGCTCTCGTAATTCTCACCTTTGCCCTCACCGTGGCCACCATTGTGACTGCCGAGGACATGTATGTATTTTTTGTGCTTCATTATTGTTACAGTATTCCTTTTTAAAACGTACTATTTATAAAGTAAGTTTTCAAAACTGTCTTTATTCATATTTGGTTCATTATTTTACGTACAAAAAATTTAATTATGTAATTAAATTTGTAGAAAAAAATATGTCTTTATTTTTTAATTATAAATACCAAAATATGTATCGTCCAAACGTATGTCTAAATAAAAATGCAATTTTATGGTCAATCTTGATACTTTTATAATACTTAAATATTATGTATACTCTGCATAAACGAATAATTGCAATAAACATAAAACCTAATGAACAAAAATTGATCTGAAAAAATAATAACATTTAAAGACAATATCTTGATAGATTCTTTAACAAAGTTATAAATTTGTTTGTTTTTTTAAAGAAGAGATTGTACGAAAAGAAGAATAAGCTTTAATTTTGAGTTTATATATAAAAGATAACATAGTTTCTCGCGCTTTCGAATCAAGTTTGATTTATTTAACCATAAAAATATAAAATAACAATACAGTTGATCGTTATAAACTATGACCAGTATTGATGAAATATGCAAGTTGACGACATCACGATGCAGGGATTTATGTTCACATGATGTATATGTATTTAAAAAGATCGTACAGGATTTATGTCAAACACGGGTGACGTGTTTTGATTGCAAATTTTCACTAATGGCATTGCAAAACCCACGTTGACATGAAAAAGTGAATATTTTAATAAATTAAAAATATACATATATGAGTGTTCAACACAAAATATCGCGAGTTAATTTACAATATATATCATGATATATTAAAATTCCAATGTGACATTCAATTATAACTTCCACGGTTTATTAGTTGTATCGCATAAAATTTATATTATTTAATTAAATCGTAGTTGGTAACTATATTGGACGTAATGTCAGTTATTAATAAATAAATCAATAAAAATAAAATGCATGAACTTTTAATTATTAACTTTATGTCGAAAGCAGGTTTTATTACGATAATGATTACAAATATGACTTAATATTTTATGAATTTAATATTAAATCATCGTTTTATTTTATTTATTTTATCATTTTATATATATAAAAGATATGACAAATATTTATAACTAAACTAATATTATTATTATGTATATATATTAATAAATTATGTATGAAAACGTAACATATAATCAATATATCGTAATTTCATTTTATTTATCTTTGTGTTTAGTTTTATATACACGCAGTAAAAATATATAGAACATAATGTTCAAATAAAATGGAAATTACCTTTTACAGTACTGGCATTCTAATTGCTGTGTTTTGTTTCGTTTTTTTTTCTGTTTGAAACTGTGTAATTTTATGTTACCAAGAAATTATAATGTACACTGCAGTAAACTTTTTTTTCTATTTTTAACTTGCAAATTTTTATCAGCATTGTCAAAAATGCATCATAATAAACTTAAAAATCTTTGTGCCATTATAATTAAAACAGAATTTAAATTAGAATTTATAAATAATTTTAAATTGTGTATGTAATATATTTTAATTATAATAAGTATTAAGATTTAATTTATTGTTTTCAAATTCACCATAAACATTAGTATACTGTTGTAATATTATATTTGATTATTACTATTATATTACTATTTACTATTTAGTTTGGCAGAATTTTTCAGATATATAACTGATTTCAATTTAATAGTCATAGATAAACATAAGATTTTACTATTATTTCTGCCGCTAACGTCGTATATATATTAACAGGATACGATGATATGATATTCGTAGTAAATGACGCTTTCGAACTATGCTATTTACTGTTTTGAGTGTAGCTTTAACTCGTTCGACTTTACTATTATTTTTTACATAAAAACTATCAAGTCGGGATAGACGGTAAAAATTTAACTTTATTATCTCTAAGATACAAAAAATTCGCTACGTATAAATAGTAAATGAAATAACAGGAATAAGAAATTTAAATATTTCTCAAAAATTGTATTACAAATCAGAAAATAAATAAATTAATTTTATAAAATAATTACAGATGTATGATTTGTTTGAGAAACTATAAGAATAGTTCAGTATATTTACTGAATTGTAGAATTACGGAATTATTTGTGGTAACTGGTCTGTCATCATCATGATCTATAACGATTTTATTATTTAAGTAAATAAAATTTATTTAACACTGTTTAGCAATATTTTTTCAACAATATTTATTCTATGTATTTATGTTGAGTTAAATAAAAAAAGCTCGATTCGATTTTAAAATATAGCTTACTTTTACATAGTATAGTTTAAAAAATAGATGTGTTTATTCAATGCATTACACTGATATGCCTAGTAGACAATTCAATAGTACTATTAGATTGTTATTAGATGAAAAGTTATAGTTACTACTTTAAGATTGGTTAGATTAAAGTATAAATTAGAGGGCTCTTAATAAATGCATTTCATGGAACTCTGTTTTCACATTTGAATTGTTAAATAATGAATAATTTTGAAAGACTAAGAGATTCATTCATTGAAGAGTATAAATTATTTTCATATGAATGTAAAATTCATTGCATAAATCATAAATTTCTTATATATTCTGGTTATACATATTTTATATCTTGCCACACAAATTTTGCCAAATAGTATGTTTTATAAATAATGTACGTAAGTTCTGGAGGAGATAATGATAAAATAAAAATCAATCTGTATTAAAGTTGATAATTTAAATAAATAAAGTTTACGTATACATGCATTGTAAACAAATACTTTAAAGTAAAAGTTTAAATGAATGTTATTTAAGTAACAAAAACATGTATATACGTACTATACAATGTTTTTTAAATTATTTTCATAATTTTAAAAAATACTTATCTCAATATTGACTAAATAACATGCATAAAAAAGATTGAATGTTTAATATAAGTAATACTATTCCTCATCAAATCAATTGAGTTACATAAGTAACAAACATTTATATAAACATATGTGTTGGTTATTGATATATAGAACAAGTATAATTGCAGTTTCGTAACTGGAAAGAATTGTATTTGAATTAAAAATTATAAAACAAATGACCAGATGTTATGTTGAAATGTAATAAAATTTAATAGTGACGAGGCATTAAAGTGAATAAATGCTTGTATAATTGTTGGCGACTTTGAAGTTTTCTAAAATCTTTCATGGTTGCCAAAATGTATTCGTGGATATTATATTGAATATGTTACAGCTTCGAGGAGGGGAAGTCGGACAAGGAGATTCTGGATAACCTGCTGCTTTCGACGCGGTACGACAAACGGCTTCTGCCTCCGGTTCAAGGTACACTGAGGCCCCCGCCCCACACCCATCAAGACGACTACATTCCTGACCTCGAACCTAATGACCCAGACCACCCTGAGCACCTAAAACGTCACCGTCACCACACAGCACAACACAACCACAGTATAATGCTCACCCCTCGTCGAAAGGGTATTTTACACATCGACTGACTGACAAAAAATCAAATCTTTGTGTGATCGATTACGACACAGAGGAAGAAATTATTCTGCTATTTCTATTATTATAAATACTAGGGGTTATAATTACATTGAGTTTATTAGCCAAAATAATAGAATATTATATAAAGAAACGTCTAAACGTTGTTTGTACAATTTTGAAACCATGCATATAAGGTTATATATCTGCATTATAGTAATAATTTAATCAGATTTATTATATTTTAAATATGTTACTTTTAATTGTATATTTTAGAAATTATTAAGTTTATTAATTTTTCGGTCTAATAATGTAATTCTTTTATATTTAATCTTTTATATTTATTATCAATTATGTCTATAATGTATCAAAATAATTTTATAATTGTGTATTTTAGTTCGCTTAATTAATTTAAAATATTTAAAAGTTATTTAATTAAATTAAACCAAAACGGAATCACTGAAATGATTTAGGGATAATTTGTTTTCGGATTTCGACTTAGCAGAATGTGTATTCGCAAATTATGTAATTGTATTCTAAAAATATAATTCGAGTCTTTTTCTTATATTAATAAATTAGGGATGGGTTTAAAAATTCAATAGTTTTGCTACAGAATGAGCAGTTAATTATAAGAATATATAAAGGTTTCATCATTTGTTTCATTTTTTATTTTAAACGTATATAGTGACTCGGTAAGATATTTCACATAGATAATTACGATAATGTGAATACAATGTTTGAATAAGATATAATAATATATACAGACATGAAATAATATACCTAAACAAATAAATTAGTACAATGACGAATAAACATTAAGTAAAAAATAAAATGAAATTAAAAGCAGTAATGTTGATAAGAAACGAAAAGCAACTACGAGATAAAACTATAAAATTTAAATGATTATTATAGCTTGTAGTTTCTCGTTAATTTCTCCGCAATAAAGCGTACAGTTTTATGCAAACTCATATATCTTTTTTTATTTGGCAGGATTTTAAGTATTAAATTCGTATATATAATTGATCATTTTAAGTGTAAAGTAAAAATTTAAAATTGATTCCAGACGAGAAATGTTCCATTGAAACAGTTTTTAATAATATAGAAGACTGTGCTTAACACTCTGAGTATAATGAAGTAACTGAATATTGATGAATGAAAACAAGCTCATCATTATACTTAATTTTATTTAAAATGAAAATTAAAAACTGAATATTCTTAAAAAAAAACTTTTAATATTCAAGAGAAAGTTATAATCGCAGATTTTCATTTGTTCTTTAAATTTATTTAATTTGAATTTCGGAATGGTAAGTATCACTTCTATAAATAAATATAAATAAAAAATATTATTGTTTAAAGGATAGATAAATTTTAATGCGACTTTTAATGTATTTGAGTATTATTATTACACAGAAAAAAAAATTCGTCACATTTAGTCAATCTTTGACTAACTTAGTCACCAAAAGTATTAATATACGAACAAATGATCTGATTGTTATATTTTGATAATAAAGTTGTTGAATAAGTCAATTTAAGGTTAAAGGTTGACAACATTATTGACAGATTTTGACTATTATATTCACCGTTGACAGATTCACTGTTTCAGACAACACTACTTTTTTCTGTGTACTACCACACGTAAGATGAAGGTTTTGAAAATAAAGATTCTACTATATTTAATTTCAATATTATAAACATTTTAGGAAAAATTACTATATTATATAGTAATCTATACATTAATAGAGAGTATTATTTTCTATAATACTTTTATATTTTAAAAGCTCCATCCTACGTGTAGTAGTAAATATAGTAATTTTTGATAAAACGTTTTCTCTGTGTATACACATAGAATACATATATATATATATATGGTTTTTATACTTAACCTGCTCTAATGTCCGTTCATTCATTATTTAAACGAGCAAAAACCCAGTGTTACATTAAAAATTACCAACCGAATCTACAGACAATAAAAGTCGCAAAAAACAAAGTTTTGTCTGACGCTGCTGTTTCAACGTATGAAATATTTTTCAAAATCGTCCAAATAAATGTTCATTCACGTGTTTTTATAAAAATAATGTTTATTGAAATTATTATTAAAGTATCCACTTATTAAATAACATTGAATAACAAAAACAGTAAAACAAATTATAATTGACTTTCAATTTTGTATTAATTATAATATTAATATTATAAATTTGGACTTAATGTATATTTTTTTATATAAGAAACTGCATTAATTATTTATAATATAGTTAAGATATTACTTAATCTTATTCATAATTATAGTTTTTAAATGTTAAAATTTAAGTCATGTAACAGATGAGTAAGTCAAAAGTCCTTAATTACAATTATAAGTAAATAGAATTATTGATTACAATTACTTTAGCTAGGAGAATTTTAAAGGTATATAGTTGTCACAAAGTTATTATTTAAAACAATTAAATAATCTGAAAACTATTGAAAAAGGTATATTGATTTCCTAAATTTAGAAATTTACCATTGCTGTATATTTCAGTAATCTATATTACTAACTACAGTTAGAGATTGCTGATAACTTTTTAACTTCGAATATTTGTGTCTGTAAATTTAATTTAATAATACTTATATACAAATAAGTTTCTTTTTACTTTTTCAATGTTTTTAACCACGCGAGGCTGATTTGATTATTAGTTTATATACAATATAACGTAGAAGTGATATCCTTTATTTTATTCTTCTTCTAGATAAGGAAGAAACTTTTTTACACCCTGTATATACAGCCAAAAATCATTTTCTCCTATTAGTTGTGGTACACCTTGTTTTTGGTTCATTTAATAAATGATTATTGTATGAAATCTTTTTCTCTATACGGAGAAAAAAAGTATTAAAAATTACTCATAAAATATCAAATATGTGATAGTAGTGTTTTATTTTGAAATACATATGAAATTAGTAAAAATTACGTGTATGTTAGTGAAAATTTCTGATATTTTATGTATTATTTCAATATTGAACATCCCTGTTACATATTTGCTATTTTGATGAGTAATTTTTAATACTTTTTTTTTCTCCGTGTATAATTCTTATTTTTATTCTTAAGTCAGGACTATTGTATATAAGTAACATCGGTTATTTGAATCCTACAAGGTCACAAAAATTAGAAAAAGCGGATCTGTCCAATTATTAAATTATATTGGACAAAGTTACAACCATAAACTAGTACACTTTTAAGTTAATAAGCATAATAAAAATGTCGAAATGTAATAATAAATTTATTTTACAAACAATTTATAAAACGAGTTATTGAAGTTTCTTAAAAAAAGACTATTAAACAATAAAATTATGAAAATGTAATATATTAACTTTATTTCCAAAAATTGATGCTGATAATTGATTCACCTAATTTAGTCGTTATTAAATCAGTTTGAAAATTGAATAATCTTGCGTTAGGTAAATTGAAATAAATTTGTAAAATTCTATGTTTTACGTGATGATTTACGATTCAATGCAACGAAAAATTTCATTGTTCAATTAAGATTTGCAACTTATCCAATTTATCCAATTTATTTGCAAAATATTCTTTAATAATTTAGTTTAGTAATTTTAGTAGACAAACATTATTTATAATAATATAATATTATTAAATATTCATGGCTTGTAATGGATGAGGTTTATAGATATATATGATATAGGAACAAAATTAGGAGTAGATTTTAACAATGAATATATAACATGGAAGCTTAATATCGACAGTTTCTAGCAAGTCTCTTCAAATGATTTTATCACCGACATTAGCGTTATATGAAAATTTTGATAGGAACATGATTTTGGTGAAAAGTGCGGGAATTTGGTGATTATATTTTTGAAGCGCATTGAATGAACATCGTATATTTATACTTTCAATCGATCTTAACGGGTCAAAGTTCATATTCCAAATTTAATTTTGTCAAGAGCTTAAATTTCAATAATATATGACATGATCAAGAATATAAAAAATTATATTGTTTTAAATTCTATGCCAATAATAAGTTTTTATAAAGAAGTTAAAATTATAAAAATGTCAATAAATCGGAAAACCAAAATATTTAAATATTACGTGTATGTAAAGATTTAATTTTTAGTTGAATGCATATGCTTGATAATATTAATACATATGCATAATAATATTAATAATATTTTTGTGTTTAATATTATTATATTATGGAAATATCATAATAAGTATATTTATAATTAAACTATCATTCCAATCTAATAAAGTGATTATAAAATGCGATGAATAATACATTCGTTTTAGAATTATTAGATTTTAAATATATTATTATTTAACTGATAAAATAAAATGACATATGCATTATCTGATATTTAGAATTAAGAATAATACATCGAAACAAATTGCTTTAAACACATGTTGTGATAATGCTTTCGTATGCCAATATTGCGGAATGACATATCATGTAAATATGACAAAAATATCTAAAAAACAATGAATATACCTGACATTCGTTTGCATTAATTTAAAAAGTCAAAACTTGAACGATTTAAAATGCAACAGAACAATAACTGAAAATACGTATATGTCACGAGATAAACTATCTTCCTCTGTGTCGTGTGTCACATATTGAAAGCTTTGCTGACCGAAACTTAGTATAAAGATATCGAAATGTCGATACAAAGCATCGCCAAAATAAAAAGCCTGCTCAATGCTTACAGCTATTGCGCGTAGAAAGATTTAATCTGTTACAAAACTGCTTTTCGTGTCGGTGGAAAACGCTACCGGCATCAAGTTAAAAGTTGGACAGTGGTAAAACTTGCACACAAACTTGCACAAAGTTTAATAATAAAGACCGTGAAAAATGTTTAAAAAAACAATTATTAATGTTTTTTAAAACATCAATTCTTCATGCTATTCTTGTATATATATCGTAAAATTAGAGAAATCGATTATAAGTTATATATGCTTACAAAATTTAATTATGACCATTCAACATTTTTTTAAAGTTAAAAATGTCACAATTCTAACGATAATAAATTATACAACGTGTATTGTAGAACATACGTAAATGTATGAAACATGAAACATTTTTTTGAAGTATACAATTTTTCTAATAATATATCCAATATTATTTCATGTAAAGCGATAGATATTTTTTTTGAAAATAATTCTGAAAACGTTTTTAAGAAGGAAATATTATTTTCATTCCTAATATAAATTTAACTTCTCTTTCATCTGGTGTTCTGTAATTTAACAACATTAAGCACAGAAACCTCGTAGCATAGTGAGTATGATATAATATATTTAAATAACGTATAATGTTTTCTTTTAAGTAAAAATTACATTTACACCTATATAAAATTAAATTTCGAAATCTTCTTTTAAATACAAAATAATATATCACGGGTTTAAAAGAATTTTACGTGTGTTATATTTTTAGATAGAAAATTTTAGTTCTGAACATTTAAGTCAGAATATCTTCATATTATATTATAATATTAGGAAAACATTTATCTACAACATTTCAAAATTCATCAAATGTTTTACATATATTATACTATATATAATTACCAGATGTAGATATAAATACTTACATACTTGATATTGAAATGGAATGTTCAACTAAAAAAGCAATAACTAATTTATTTAAAATAATAATAATACTTAATTTAAATTTGAAACATTTTATTTTATATGTATAATTTACAGTTAACAACAAACTCGATGCTGTAAAATTGTTTATGTAATTTAATTGATAATATACAATCAAATCGATGACAACACGACAATGGCGCAGTCGTATTATTGATATTGTTCACCGATGATTGATAAGTGTTGACCGAGAATGTTGGGATATTATACCAACCTAACGTCAGTCGACAACATCGAAGCAGTTGATATAAATTCAATAAACTCACTTACAAATCAGGGACAATAAATGTAATACAATAATTGAAAACGAGAATATTCGTATTCGAAGATACTTCGTATATAATTTGTATATTAAATTTCTCAAAATTATATTAAAATTATTATTAATTAATTTATTTCGAAATACGAACTGCAGCTTTAACTATAACGAAGGACATAAATAAAAAGGATAACGCTTAGATCAATATAATAATATCATTAACTGAAACAATTTTTCCATTGATTTTTCTTTAGTAACGTTATGTTTACAGTTCTGAATACTTCGTTTTATCGGTAGAATTGTTTTTCTCTTCACATATGCTGTTTGCACGGGAGTTAACTATTTAATTTACTATTAAATACAAGTATATATAGAATAGAATTCAAAAAGTAGTATTTTCATTTGCACGTTCTAAATATTAATAATGTTAATAAATCAAATTTAAACGAAATTATACCAGAATAATATCAGTAATTTAATAGTGCAAATTGAACTACTTTAAACGTTTTATTTATATCATTGTAAATTATTGCAAATGAAGAATTTGTTTAATGTGGAGAAAAGCGTATTATAAATTATATAAAGTCATGCAGAATGAAATATTGTGCGTTTACCTAATATTAGTAAAATACTCGGTCGAATTCATTTTGTTAAATAACAAAACGGTAAATACGAGATGTGTGGAACTTGGCTGACTTAATAGTTATATTATGTAGAGTTTGTTAACTAGAATATTCAAGTGATAGCACTTTATGTTCACATTTAACTTTCTTCGGTTGGTGAATCATTTAACTTTAATACCACAATTATGAACTTTGATTCGCGAAATATATTGTCTGCAAATTAACAAATTATAATAAGCAACAAATTATAACGTACAGTACTTACAACGTTAGGTAAATTTTTTTCAAAGAAACAAATTATTCGTAAAGTAATATTAAACTCTTTGTTTTATTCAAATGTGTAAATTTCTTGAATAAATTGATTTCGGATATGAATAGAATTCACAGATGTTTGATACGGAAGACAATCGTGCTCTCGTACATTTATATCGAAAATTACCTGTAAAGACGTCTTGTTCTTTTTATTATTGATTTTAGAGTCAAGTTAAGACTCGTAATCTCACGAGGACCATGATAGATACTTCTATGAATATTATAAAGGGAGATAAGAATATTTAACACCACCCTATAATTCAACAGAAACGCGGTCATGTAATTTTAAATTCGTGAGAAGTATAATAATCTTCATTGTAAATATGCAATTTTTAAATAGGTGAAATTCTTGAAAGTTACGGCCATTTGATATACTTTTATTTCCTTAAAATGCACATTACTCTGGCTTATCTAACAATACACTTTAATATTTAGATATTGCATATATTATTTAATGAGATATAAAATAAAAGTTTTATCTTCTAATAACAAAAGCAATTGGTTTAATCGGTATATCTATTATATACCCATATATAATTACACAAATAATTTAGACATGAAAATCGTGTAAACAATTCGAAGAACACTTATATAAAGGACAACATAATTGTAATTATATTTATATTAACATATGCGTTAATTAATATAATATAAATTATAATATTTGCTTACTAATAAATAATAGAAAATACATATATAATGTATATTTTACTTTCGATTGCATAATTAGTATTACATATATAGTATTACATAATTTTTTGAGAAACGTAAATATTATAATTTAAACATTTATTTAAAAAAAACATTTATTTAAAGACACGCGTCATATTAAAAGAAGTACGCGAAGATTATAATAGGAAACGTTTGCAGAAATATGGGCAAGGGCTATTGGGTGTTACAGATGCGGATTTCTGCTGCGGGATGCGATCGCCAGATGACGCAGCCAGCTTGACTAACCGGTCGACGACCGAGCAGAACAAGAACCAGAACAAAATCCACTACTACACGCCGCACGAACACCTTCGCACTCACCTTCGCGGTCCGTCCTAAAGCTACATTTGTAACCTTTAGAGATATTCCTATCATGAATTTGAATTCATAATATTATATGTTAAAAAAACTAGATGAAGATACTGAGTTGAGGGATCGGCGAATCCAGCTACCATTAATTTGATTATCAAATTTAATTCAACCTACAATTCTGCAAGATAATTTTGACTTTAGTTTATATAACAATCATCAATGTAATGTGCACTTCATCAATACAATGATAATAATTTCACTATATGCATATGCAAATATTGAGAAATTAATTTTATCTAGAATTAGAAAAAATATTGTTTGGATGGTTCCGATCCTACACGTAATACATTATTGTTTCATTTGTCTTTATTTGATACAATTTCAGTTTTATTTTACACCAATTATTTATATTTTCAAATAAATAATAATGCTTTAAGCTTAATGAGCATAAAGTATTTTTTCCAGAATTTTACAACCTTCAAAATGTAACAACTTTGTTATTAAATAATTTAGCAATATAATTTTACAATTATCTACAGGTCATTAATTTCACGTTGTGCATTTAGAGATAGGATATATGTTGATTTAATTTGAATTTAATTTTTTGATAAACTATTTTTTATGCGTTATAATAAAAAGTTTTAATGTACACTGAAAAAAATAATCTTACAAATTTTACTAAATTAGATAATAAAAGTAGGAAAAATAGGCAAAATTGAAAATAATATGATAAATTACGGTTAAAAATTCTAAAAATATGTCAAATACTACCAAATAATTAGTAAATGCCATGATATTGTCTAATGTTTCTTTACATTTTTGCTCACTTTTCCGGCTTTTGATTTTTAGTTTGGTAAAATTTGTAATATTATTTTTTTCAGTGCATTGTAATATTAGTTATTCGTAATAATAGTTTATTAATTATTAGTATCAAAATAGTTTATATTTAATACCTTTGTCGTATAGAATGAATGCATTTTCATATATATAAATTCTATTTAAAATGAAAAATGGCTTCAGTAAGTTATGTAAAATATTTAGTCAAATAGTTAATATATTACGTGAAAGACAATTAAACAAAATGTAGAATAGCTCAAACAAATATATTTTCAATATAATATATGTATATATATAAATTTATAGTATATATTATATGTATTATTAAACAAAGACAATAACATAATATTACAAATTATCCTTAAATGGGTATAAGAAGTTCTCTAGTATTACACTGAAAAATATAATACATATCAGAAATAATTATGTATAAACAGTAAAAGTAGGATACACTTGAAAGTACTTTAAAAATTACTATACCATAAATGAAAAACTTCTACATAATTTTAAATATATTATTAAGTAAGATGATAATAAATTTATTATTTTATTAATTTACTTATTATTAAATTAATTAATTTATATTATTTGTTATTAATCTTATTAATGTATATTTGACCTTGTTTGGGGGAGGGGGAATAGTCATTTCTAAAATTTTCTTTATATATAGAAACTTGTATAATTTTTACTTGTTTCTCATCAATTTCAATCGACGCATTATTTTTGTTCAAATACGAACAAAGAATTGAAAATTACATAGAAAGATAGTATATAGCAGCATTTCCAACAATATTATCTTACTACTAACGTTTCGTGACGAACGAATTAATCAGGTAATACTCTGTAAAGGAAAATGCTATTGTTTTAATTACATGATACGTAAAGAGAAATGAATGGTACGTAACATATTATTCTCGTATGTGTATGTTTTCCATCATATTATATATAATTACTTTATGGGGTTCATATTTTGCTGCAATTTTTACTTAATAATCCCTAAAGAAAATTATTTATTAAAAATTAATTTAGCGTGTAATGTAACATAAAAGAGTGTCATTGAATGCTAATATAAACCAATAGAATGTTATTCACATAAATATAAGGTGAACTCCATTAAACAAATGTCTAAATAAATTTAACTTTTTAATTTAAAATGGATACATCAATATATATATGTAATAATACAAATATTTAAATTAATTGACATACAAGAATCGTGTAATTTTAATGAGTATATATATTGTAATGAAGATGCAATTATTTAAAACAAATACTTTATATCTACAAAGATTTTTATGATTATTAATTTATAAAAATCATTAAATGTTTAAATAGTAAAAACATTAAATTTATATATTTTAAATAACAATTGGATTACAATTAATGTTGTTGTTTACTTCATTTCTATTTTAAATAGTTTTAAGTTTATTATGTTTTAAAATATTTTATTTATTATTAATTAACCCGGGAGTGGGCGCATTATGGTCTTTTCGATCGACAGACAAAGATAACCGAGTGGTGTTTTTATCGATAAACAAATAAGAGATTCGAAAACTACGCGCCTATTATTTTATTTCTACTCTTGTTTTAATAATAATACAATTTTAGTAAGTTTATTATATACAGTAAAAATTGATTTTGTAAATGATGATAAATCACCATTACTTGTCAAACTGTCAATTACAATAATAATTAATAATATCATACCTGAAATATTACATTCGTATATAATATATCTCAAAAAAAACTTACAAAACATTAATAAACGTACTGTGATATATTAAATTGTATATATATATATCAAGTAGTGTCAAAGAGAAATAATTATTTGTCAATAATTTGTTACAGTTTTTATATATTTATATGTATTAGTCTTAATTCTGTATTTATTGGACGAATTTAATTAATATTAAACTCAAAATGAGAGGGTGAAAAGATTATTTTTGTAATAATTGGTGTATTGATATTAATATGAATTCTTATATATATGTATTTAAGTATAATCATTATTGTCGCGGATGTACCGTGGACCACTAATTAGTTATACCCTGGGATGGTTTGGTCCGGTTTGGGTTATTGCTGTGGCGGTTGCGGCAGCTGGTACTTGTCTAAACCCAAGGTATAGAAAAAATAATGCGATAATAGCGCGAGAACATTTTTTGATGTTTTGGATTCAGTATTCAATGTTATCGTAAGATAATGCATTTTGCATCCTTAAAAGACATTATTCTTATATAGATTGATATTAAAAATTGTGAAAAATGTATAATTGTTAATATGATGTTTACTGTATTCTATTTGTATAACAGAACATTATTGCGTACAAATCAATTATTATGATAAAAATATCATCATTATGAAAAATTGTAATAATGTTATTGAAAATTTGAAAATAGAACAGATGAATTTGTAATTGTCACATTTCCATACGTGGATTCAGATAAGCTATATTAGTAATAAACATTTTTATTGTCTGAAAAGATATATAAAATTGATTAAACGTTTAATTAAATTTCATACATATTACGTATTAAATGTTTATTGCCAAAGTGTATAATTAGTAGCAAATTTAATTTTATAATAAAGTGAATTGTGTAGTGGGCGTTTAATATATATATATATATATGTTACAGAATGAATTATTACTACAGTAATCAATACATTAATACGTAAAATTCTGGAATTTTTGCTTTCAAACTTTAATATTCATACAAGTTGCAAACTAAAAACGATTCCTGTTACAGTTTTAATTGTATTTGCATAATACATATGATCGTAATTAGTTTTCTCCTTCAATTTTAATTATTATTAAAGTTTTTCATGAACCGATATGTGATTCATATCTTAAATATATATTTTCTTTAAATCAGACATAATATAATATATAATTATATAATTAGACTTCAAAATGCATTTGGGAATTAGATTTTGTATGAATATGATTAAATAGATCATTAATATCATTTTTATTACATATATAGAAGTTTATCATTCAAATTTATATATAACCTTAATAATATAAAATTTCAAACATGTAAAAAGTATTAAATAACTCAGAAACTTAATTCATCATTACATTGCTAATCGCCATAATGTTTGCGTAAATTTTACTGTTTTACTGTGTAAAAAATGTTTTTTTAAATTTTCTATTATTGAAACATTACATATATTTAAGAAGAAATAGTTCAAAATAACAATTAAATGATTAATAATAATAATACATTTTATGAATAAATAAATAATATTTTAATATGTAACTATTTACTTTTGCGTACAAAATATATTAATTTTTTATATAAAATAATAACAATATTGTATGTACTATAGTTGGTGGTTGAATAAGTAAAATTATCTAAAAAAAACATTATATAATTTAAAAGGTACATGCTCTTAATCAAAACTGATATGATGACTTTCACTCCTTTCCTGAAATCAAAATGAATTCCATTTTTGAAATGAGAGTTGTTTTCGATTAAAAAATCAAGTATATTATATTTATTATGTATTTTTTTCAACATATTAGGTTATATTAACATGGGATTATTGTTCCCTATAGTCAAAATTATTTATAAAGTTATTGTATAATCCTATACAAAAATAAAATTTTTGTAATGGTATCTGTCGTTGATAGTATTTCTAGAAATTAAATTTCCTCTGTTAAAAATATGACTCCCTAATAATCAAAACCTAATTTGCTACCCAGTTGCAGCATGTGCCCAGCATGGCTCCGAGGAAGCTTCTAAGCTATAATGTTAGACTAGATCGCATTTATATACAAGTAGACTATTAGTAAGAATCTAGCCATATTTGGATAAATTCTAAACAAAATTAATATATAAAAATTAATATATAAAATATTATATTGAAAGAAAATGAGAGACTTGGATTACAATGGTCAGTGGCGAAAATGTATTAGAATATTTTGTATTACGTTATAATACTTCAGAATATTTTACATTGTGTAACACAACATTTCATTAATGTTTAAGTATGAATAAAGTACTTAACGCATTTTCTCTGTTTCAGGAACTCTGACCGTCAACGTGAGTGTGTTGCTATTGAGTTTGGCATCGCCAGATGAATCAAGTTTGGTAAATAACTTTCGTTAATATTTTGTGTCCTTTGTTTAAAGTATATATAGTTTATTATAATATATAGAATTTACAACTTATTATTAAATTCATCTTGTTGATTTGAAATATCTCTCAAAATTTTCAGTAAGTACATTTAATTTATAATTTTAAATAAAAATTACTATATTAAGATCTTAACTGAAAAATTAATTATAATAATTATTATTATAATAATTTATTGTTGAAATTCTAACAAGAGTTTAAAACCATTATTCAAACTGAACTATTTCCAATAAAAATTGTTTTCTTAATTATATATTTATTTATTTACATCCCAAGTAAAAGTTGTGTCGAGTTTTTCACGTGAAAATAGTCAGTTTTTACTATACTTTGACTAGAGTCTACTCAGAACAACTATATCCAGTAACTACGTAGCAACGTCACGCTCTGTGAGCCTAGATTCTGGCTAGTTTTTACTATAGTTAAAAAAGTAAAAGAGTAATTATATATATATGCATCTACATACAATTATTATTATTTTGAAGACATCTTGTTTTCT
>JABFQC010000780.1:0-23435 GCA_022817085.1 Psilanteris sp. ZL-2020
AATAATATATATTGGTATAAAACGAAAATATATTTTTGACGTATTCAAAATTCAAGAAAATAGTGTTGCGTTAGCGCTTCGCTTCGCCTTGGCTCGTCGGGGCGCTACCGCGCCCCTTGATGTAATTATCAAATCATATTCTGTAAACTATAACAAAGTTTAACAGTTTTTAATTATTGATCAAATAATCACGAAATTTGAAATAATTTGAACTTTCAATATGAAATATAACGAAATAATAATTCAATTAAAATATTTATATTATAATAATAGAAATAGATTATGCATTCAACATATTAATGTATACATGTAATTTTACTAAACAAATATATATATATATATATATAACATATAATGTTTTATATATTATAACAAAATCACTTCAGGTATAAATTTGTAGAAATACATAATTCATCACAAAATATATATAAAAATTGTTTTTATTGATTAATGTACATTTATATTTTAATATATATAAACCTCCAATATGTTAAATAAAATACTTGAAACAGAGGTTCGATCAATTTTAAATTATTATGTATTATCGATTCAGCTTTTGAAAAAAGCACTGTTAATGGTAATTACATATAGAATATTTGATATATAAGAGTATAAAAAACATCATCGTCATAAAATTTTTACCATGACCCTAAATTTCATTATTATAGCTATATTTAATTATTTCTGATACAAAGACGTTATTAGACATAGTGTTTATAAATATACTATTATAATACATGAGATATATGTATATTCCTAGTAAATATAAAAATATATTTGCTATATGTTTTTGTGTAGATATATATATATTTCAAATATATTCCCAATATATTTTCATTTTTACTAGGGATATATGAATATGAAATATACATTTTAACAATCCCTTAATAAAATGTAATTATTTATTCAAAACGGTATACATTTATAAATTTTTTTTAATAACTATTTTTATTTACAATTTACAAATAATATTAAAAAAAATGTAAACTGATGTAATAAATGTTTAATTTTAAACGTTCTTTCATCTGAAATCAATCAATGTACCTCTTTCTTCCTGGAACTGCGTATTGTTACGATCTTTTAAAACCATATATTTTCTCATAAATGTCGTTGAAATAATTACATACAATCTCTTTTTGTTGCAAATCAACAGCTTTCATTGTGTTCTTCGGTTGAAATATTGAAAATTTAATTGATTTCTAATTACAGATTTAATTAACATTAATGCAACAAAATGATATACGAATACAATTTATAAATGAAATTCGTTTCATATCAAATGAATATGTCTTTTGATGAACTATAGTTATATGCACGAATATCGGATGTACGATTCCGTAATAAAATATACGTATCCGCATTGTATGGATTTACCGTTTTTGATTAATCCCTTACTTCAAACAATTTCAAAATTAAGCTTGTTTGCATATTAAATTATTTTACAATATTTTATATAAAAAAGTAATTATAATATAAAAACCAATTTACATCAACGAATCAGTAATCCGCTTATGAGAGAATTGAGTTAAAAAATTGTTTTATAAAAAGATTTCTACGTTATTAATTCATTTAATTAAATATTTAGTAACGTTAATCATTACTTATAGATGTGATTGGTTAACAAATCTCTCTACTAATCCGCACTTTATTAAAATTTGCGAATATTTATATTGACAAAGTATAAATTTAATACAAAGTTTACAAATAAATAAATGTTTTTTTATTAAATAGTAATGATATTGTTTACCATAAGTCATAACTTAATGTAATAAATAAATGTAATAATGTAATTCATAAATATTATAATTATATATATACCCCGTAAAAATTAACCATTTTACGTAAAATTTTTTGTTATCGTTTAAAAACAAAATTTGGATACACACTTAATTTAAAATGATACAAATTAAATAACTTGAAAATTTAATTTAAATTACATATAGCGACAGAGAATATTTGAAAATAAAATATTTTTCACACATTATTTATTAGTGAGTTAACCCATTTTTCAAATTAGATAATTGTATAAAATTATTTTTGCAAAATAATTACAGAGTAAATAGTGTGTAAATTAGAGAAATACACCCAAGTAGAAATTTCTCAAGTAACTCGTGAGTTACTAGAAATTTTATATACAAATTCTCTAGTAACTCACGAGATACTAGACAAATTTCGACTAGGGCATGTATATATAAATGAATGACCGTATACAATTGTATTAAATGGAACCATTACATATATTTATTATATAAAAATGAAATTGATACATCATGATCTGAAATGAAAGAATGCGCGATTTTATTTTTTTTATTATAATTTTATATAATTAAATAAACTTATACCTCTTAAATATAAATATTATTCTAGTAAGTAGTATATTTCGATGAAGTCCTGTAACAGTACAGGCCCTGTGGTCTATAAAAAATCTCGCACGATACTAATCAGCCTGACAGAAATAATTTCGAAATCGTTTATCGCTTCCCGCACTAAAATTTCCCGCGTCCTAGTTGTTCGAAATAAAAAATTGAATTTTTTATATGAACGTGATTTTGACCTTCAAAATTACCACTAAGGAGATGTTGAAAAGCATTGAGGCTAGAAGTTCAATATAGTTCGCTTTGATCTTTCAAAGCAACATCTTCCTGGTACGAGAATCTGTATAGTGTAAATTGGTGTAATGTCAGCGTAATTTTATTTAACGTACGAGATATACTATTGTACATCTTTATCCAAGCATTTGTGGTAGACTTGATTAATCCACTTGCTGGTACAGGGGTATGATTATTAACTCTTGGAATAATAATAGATATTCCATTAACATAACGTTACTAAAGGAAACCAAATCGAACGCTGAGACCATTGTGTGTTCATAGCCTAGGCAGGTAGCCTCGAAAATACTCGATAAACAACTCCCAAATTGGTTTCTGACAATCACTCTCAGTGCTGGGACAATATTTAATGTAGATCTAGTCCTGATCTTGCCTGTGCAGGTGGAATGCTCATCACTAAGGCCTATCTGTCGAAGAAACGCAAAACCTTACCTATCGAACGCTAATTACTAACCATCACAATTTGTAACACGCCTGTGCAGACAAGATAACAGGAAAAGCCGCTGATAACAGTAAATGGACGAAAGGTACCGAATAGATTGTAACGCGAATAAAGGTGGTCAAAGCGTACTTGTATAACAGAGAATTAAATCAATTCTATTTATTTCACTAATTATGTCATTAATTCATAGTGAATCGGATGTCTAGCCCGATTTAAAATATTGTGATAAATATCAATAGTGGCAGATATAAACCTTACCTTGAGTTACGACCTATGATAACAATGATTGAAAATGACATAATAATCTGAGGTCCTGAGAACTAAAAAAATTACACAGTAGATGGATTAAAGTGCAACTGCAATGACACAGTGTAATATAATCATATTATATTGAAATTTGCGAATAGCATTGTTTGGATTTGAATGTATGTGGTGAGTGTTTTGAGAATGTTTTATATATGTAAATTTATTTATATATAACTATATTGTACTTATTTATTTATGGGTGTAAAATAAGCCAAAGGTTTATAAATAAAAGAACTATCCAAGTGTCTAAATATACAATAACATTTGATACTATAGGAAAAATTTATTTATAAGCTTAACCAGAAAACAGAAATAAATTGTATTTTGCCATTTTGAATTTTCTCAAATTAACTGTTGAAATATAACTTGAAGCTGAGTAATTGAAAGATGACTATCTTTAAACACTTTTAAAATGTATATTATGGGTGTGTTATAAAACGTTTCCATAATATTGCCATAACATTTTCATAACGCAGCCATATTGTTATCAAAACATACTCATAACATTCTCATAAAATTTACATTACAATTCCATAACATTCCCTTAACATTTCCACTATATGTTATTCAATTTTCTGTTGCCGAATGAATCTTATGGGGAGCTTCAAATAATATGGGCTTATTTTAAAGATTAAAAATTCTTAAAATCAATCGCTTAACAGGGATCTCAAACGTTGTTGTTCGACAAATTTGTAATAATGCTGAAGTAGCAAAACACTTCTACCGACATCAATTAGTACATATCATTATTATATATAATATTTTATTGTTAATTACACTAAGAAAATACTGTTCAACAATTTACTACATAATATATCAAAACTGGATGATACGTGAAAATACAAGAAAAATTACTATATAATATAGTAAAATTGGCAATGCATATAATATATTCAAGTTTGTGTGGATATTTTTAATATAATGTAGTAATTTTTTTGTGTTTTCTCAGTGTATTCTTAATTTTAATGAAAATTAAACCAAAAGAAATAGCAATAACAATATATAATACATCGTTATCATATTACGATTAAATCCAATAAAACTTGTTCCAGCGAGGAAGTAAGGACAATAGAATTTACAGACGATATCAGAAACAGTGCAATTGACATGGATGTTGCAGTCATGCGCTTGTCGAGGAATGTTTGAAGTTCGACGAAAGTGTAAAAGAGAAACAAACTTGTGGAACGTAAAGCTTACTCGCGTGGCCAGGAGTCGAGTTTTGAGACGACGCGATGAAAAATTCACATCAGCGATAACCGGGCCGTTGCATTTTTCATAGCGCACACAACTTTCTTATCCGGTGCTTATATCCGGAGTCGTTTGGGCCCGGAACCCTCTGTAGTTGCCAAAGTGATGTCCCGGGAGAGTGATAAGGACCTTGTGTCCGCTTGTCGCTCCGTTCCTTCCCACTGAAATCGCTTCATCAAATTCACAAAGTTATATAACAAACAATAGCGTGTTTTACCGCGCAATGCCGGCTGATGTCAATCAACGGAGACACTTTACGAGCCACTTTTCTGTTCGTCCGCGTGAATTACAAAGTGCTCGCCGCGAGTCAGATAGAATTGTCACATTTTCGTCGCGCGTTAGAGTTTATTTCTGTGCAATCCGCTAAAATTTTTCGTGAATCAAATGACGCAAAGTTTCACGCAACATTAGAGAAAATGATGCAAACATCCACTTAGTGGCCGTGGGTTGCTTCAAAATAACGATAACAAAAACGTATCGCTTTTATTTGCATTATTCGCTGAATTATTTGCGGATCAATATATGGATGAAGTTAATTTGTTGAACTTTATTTATTTATTTAGTAAAAATAAACGGGAATAAACCAGTACCATTGAGAATAAAGAAAATAATGTCTTTACAAACTGTGAGTGTTGGTAATTAATGAGGAGTATAAAATTTGAATAAAATCATTTAAGGGTCTGTCAAAAGAAGTCGGGTCACAATAACCTATTTGTTGTTCGTAAAATTCTTTCGATTTAATCGTATAATATATTAGTTTTATAATAAGTCGTAGTATTAAAAACGGCTGGGTTTTGTACGGATCTGGAGTATTGCGCGACGCGAATTTAAGGTGCGGGTAAGGGGATATTAAATTTCATTATAGAGTATAAAAATGTTAGGTCAGCAATAAGACGCCTGTAATGTAATGACTGGAGTTGACACAGATTTTGCACAGGAGTTAAATCGTGGTCAAAATTATCAATTTTAAAACCAGACTTTCGTGAAAAGTTACGAAGAAGTCTGCGCTAAATAAGCTTCAGTGCAAATATTTTGGTAGAGGTATGTGGAGAGCATACCACACATATTTATAAATATGTAATGAATTTGTTAAAATGTACTCTCGCGTACAAAAATGCCATTGTCAGTGAGTTTTTAGACGAGAGGCGTTAAAAGGTATAATATAATTATCAAAAATTAGTATTAAATGAAATGCTTTATAATAATAAAAACAGTTTTCGTAATTGAATATTTATAAAGTCGTTTAATGTGATTATCAATTCAAACTTATATGACTATTGAATCTAATGATATTTAGAAAGATAAAACCACGAAAAGAAGGCTACACTGAGAAAAATCCACATAAAATTACACCGATAGTCGGTGGCAACAAATGACCAACGTTTAGTAGTGTAAAATTGCACTCAAAAAGTAAGTTTACGTTTCGTATGAACGACAGACATAACCTAACACGCCCGCTTTTTACAGTAGAGGATGTGTAATATTACTTGTATTTTGAACATATTACACAAGTCGTGTAATTTTAAAGTATTTTCGTCAAATTCATACAATGATAATATTTGTACGTAGATATATAGTGTAAAACTTAAGTAAATTTACACAGATTTTTTGCAGTGTATTGTATTTTTTGTAGTTATTTTTACAACGACGAGGTTTCGTGTTTGTATTATATCTCCATATATATAATTCATGGAGAGACCCTCGTCGAACTGTTTTTTTTTTCTGTTCAACTGATGTTAATGGTTGATGGAAATATCAGGACGCTCTGAAGATATCATAGATACATTCTGATCATTAGCCTTGCCGATTAACGAATTATCTGCGGATCTCTTCAGAAGGGGCGAATGCTATTTTATTGACGATGAATAATATTTTATGATTCCCGCGCGACCAATTGATTTGTGTGGTTTTTGAATGTTTAATTTCGATAATATAATATTATAAGATTTCATTGAAAATTTCATTCATGAAAATTCAATTTAGTATTTTATAAAAATACTTTGAATGATACGATAGAATTATAAACATATCGAATTGCATGATTCTTGATTATGAATGAAAGGAGTTTGGATATTAGGTTAATGGATTTTTGACAATTATTCATTAAGTGATCATTCGATATTTATAAATCTCCTCATGGTATATATTTGTTCATTATTGAAGACCGCTTTTGAATATGATTTCCGTTTATTACTGTATTGATTCATGTGTATGTACACTGAAAAAAATTATCTTCTGCATTTTACCAAACTAGATATAAATAGTAGGAAAAATGGGCAAAAGTATAAATAATACGATAAATTATAGTTAAAAACTTCTAAAAATATGTCAAATATTATCAAGCAATTGATAAAAATAATAGTATAGTCCTGTGTTTATTTAGATTTTTGCTCATTTTTTCTAATGTATTATTATCTGGTTTGGTAAAATTTGTAACACTATTTTCTTCAGTGTACGCTTATGGTTTTACATTAATAAATATTATGATAGTTTACGGCAATATAATTTTGTTTAATAAAATTTAATGATTGACAAACGTCGGTCATTTCGTAAAAATAAATAAAAAAATATGTGTATATTACAAACAGTTATTATTTAAAGTTTTCTATAAGTTTTCATTGATGCGCCAATAAAATTACGAGTCACTTTTAAGTTAAAATTCCTAATTCATAAACACGATAAAACATTTATATTTATCATACAATAAACGAATAACGGTTTCTTAATACAGTGACTGAATTAAAGTGCAATAACAGTAGGGACTATACTCTGCTTTATCCATCATACATATATTCCTGACGCAAATTACACTTCAAACAAAATAACGAAAATAAACTCTTCAATTAACATTAAATTTCGTTATGAATGGTCGAATAAACAAATCCGCGACAAAACTCAACGCGATGGCCGACTTCCGCAATGTACAATTATTTTTAAACCGTCGAGCGAACCAAAATTTACATACATGTAAATTGCAAATTGCTTAGCACGTTCTAAATTAAATATCGCCTTGAGAGGCAGTATTTAGAGGTAATTTGAATCAGTAATTCCTCTCAACAACTAAACTTCGCTTTCGCGAAAAACATGCAAATTTGATCCGTAAAACGTCTGTACACTTCCAATGAAAGTAAATCCCGTCCACGGTCCGACTTGAATATCTTCCTTGACAATTTTTATCGATTTTATTATCGTTCGGCAGCGTCTGCTTTTACAGCCGCGCGAAACCTAAATTATTCATACGACGTTACATTTTAATATAATATTATTAAACGAACGGCTGCAATCGCAAGCATGCAAATATAACGGCTCTCGAAACCATTTGGGTTATCTGTAAGTGCATATTGGCGGAGAAATTCGCTCAATCCATCATCAAATCATTTCCATGTGACCGAAACTTCCTACTCGGTTCCAACATTGCGTGTCTTCATTGATACATAGGTGTGGTTTCCTAACAATAGAGTTCACCAGGATGCGCCACTTTTGATTACTAACCTTGCATATTATATTTTACCAGATAATGACGATATATAACGAAACCTCAGTGACGACGCGTTGATCGATACCTATCATTTTTGTTTTCGTTAATTTCAAATCATAAATAGCATAATCCTACGACGCAACGAAACGCGTAATCCTGCGGTGAAAAATGGCCCTTCTTCCCAATAGCATTATAGAACAATTTTCATTTTGAAAGTGGTCGCCGCTAAATCCACGCAGTATTAACTTATAATCCGTAACTAGACACACAATAACAACATATAAATCACGTTATTGCAACACGTACGAATGACAAGCCCTTTTTTTGGGGCAAAAGGTTGCATTCGAACGAATCATTAAAAAAGAAAAATGGCACGGTTTTATTATTTTATTACTTTTATTCGTGTCCTTGTTTAAATTTCCATTTATACGGGCATTTTATTCTTTTTTATCAATTCGTTTTTGGATTGCTGTGAGGTTTAATAGAAATGAATTCATTTTGTCCATTAAAATATGTATATTATATGAACAAACTGGTCGCGTTCAGATCTTTATTAGAATAGGACGTATAAAAAGAAGTTGATTAAAAAAGTGAAATTGTAATAAATAATTGAGTGCATAAAATCTTAGCGTATTTAAAGGCGATTAAACTGAATAATACACAAAAGTAATACGTCGGTAAAATGATACCGAACCGAAGCAAATAAGAATGCTTAATTAAAGCCAAATGCGAAATACAATTTGTCCGATTACCTTATCCATTATGGATTATAAAAAATAAATCCCGACAAATCCGAACATTATAAGAATATCGAAATCCCACAAACCTTGTTCAAGTACGCTTTCCGGGCATCGATCTTGTAATCTCTTTGTGCTAAACTTTGGTGAGTTGCAAAGCTATTCTCATTTAAAATTCGCTTTTTCACCTGTCACGCAGAAAAATTGCGCGCAGATTGTAGCACGTTGTCGATTATATATACGTTTGGAACAATATCTGGATGAATAAAGCTTGCACATACAATTCTTTTTCTTTTCTTGTTCTATCCATGCTACCAGTGTATCCCTTAATCTCTTTCCTTCTCTCTCCCTCTCTTTTTTGTCTTCGTTTCTTTTTTTCTCTCTCTTCCTCTTCCTTTTTTGTATGTTTCGTTTCATTGTTCCTTCTCCCCTTTATCTCGTTACAAATGAGCTCGTTTCGCGATTAGTCGGATCTTCGTGATTTTGCGACGAACCGTTGGCTTCCACGGAATTGAATTGGTAATCGATGAGAAATGTCAAGATTAATTGGCAGTCGGCTCATTAGCGAACGCGTCGGAGACTGCGTCACTCTCGGCGTCGAAAGCGATGTGCTGGATATTATTTCAGTTCCATGATAGGGACAGAAATTCTATGGACGATATTCGAGGGTAGTTGGTGTAATTACGAATTATTGGATTATTGGATTGAAGTGATTATCAAAGAACCAGTTCGAGTTTGTATTCAAATGAATCGTTGCACTGAACAGTTACACATTTCAACTACACAATTTTTATACGCGCTTTCGATAATTTCTTCTGCCAAATGGACAACGTTCAACGTTTAATATTTGTTTATCCAATACTGAATTTGTATGTTTTTATTTCAGTTATTTTTTTTTCTTTTCATAACTTCATATGTATTTTATATTATACAGAGTTATAACAGATATTTAATCTATATTATGAATCAATTTATGTATTTCGATTTAAATGATTGATTTAAATTTATGAATTAATAATTAGTCTGCATAAAATGATACACAGTTTGATGATATATGTATATGAATCGCAACATAAATATGTAAAGAATTGTAATGACGATATTCAAAGTAAATTATACTTCAGTTCAAAATATCTCACAAATATTTTTATTTTTTTTTATGTTTCATTATTTTCAAATATAAATTGCGTTATAAAAGAAATAAATTTGACTGAAGTTGCATTCGCATTATACATAGAGAGTATGATTCAAAATGCTGAAACTGAATAAATGTAATAAAATTCATATTTAAACATTAAAGAATTTATTTGAAATGATACAATGTCAGATTTTATTTATTATTAATTTCGTAATGTGAATATGTGATATTAATAGCAATCATAAATATTTATATAGAAATGTAGATTAATAGTGGTTTTTTCATGTGTTTGCAAATAAATAAAAATTGAATGCGGATTTAACATTTATTTTACAAATTGATATATTAAACATCAGTTCTATAAATATATTATGTTCCATTGATCTATTTAAAACACCTTACATTGTTAGAAAATTCCAAAGATGTTATCCTTTTTCTTTGTACTACGATTTAGATCATATTGTACTATAGGTTTTCCACGCACTTTGTCGTTAAGTATTCATGTACTTTTCGGAATTTATTCAAGTGTCACTAAACTAAGTGTAATCATTGAAACCGAGCCTATTCAACTTATCATATATATCATCTAACCTAGTCGGATTCAATGGTATCTTTTGTTCAGTTATTCTCGTATAAACAGAGATTATACATATCTCTCTTTTTGTAAAGATTCATCGAATTGCAATCTTCACAATTCTAGTTTTTAGATTAATTGTCTCATACGGTTCATTATAATCTGCAAAAATTTTTTATCATTTTTAAATTTATTTCATAATAAATGTGAATATTACTGAAATCCACTTAAATTATAATATAAAAAGTATGTATGAAGTAATATTTAAGATATTATATAATATATTATATATATTTTGTTTTTATACAATTTTGAAATATAATTTTTACCGAATTATCTATATAAACAAAATATGTATTAAATACATATGTTATTCAGTTGTAAAATTAGATTTCTAACTATAAAGTAAATAAATCTTTACCTTATATTGTATAAATCATTGGATATAATATGTTTATTCAAAATAACACATTTTAAATATAAAAAAACTAATAATTAAAAATACATTGCTTCGGTACGTTTTATTCAATTTATTACTTATAAAATATGTATAAAAACAAAAAAATAATAAAAATATAATTTAATAAATTAAATTTAATAATTTACCTACAAACCTAATTGCGGTTCGGTAGTATATTTTATCGATTATAAACATTTTTTATGTATATATAAACATTGCGATAAAATTGAAGATTTATAAATATTATGCACATAATTATTACACTTCAAACAATAAATAAAATTATTTACTATTTTATGAAAATAAAGCTAATAAAATAAGAATATTATTGCTATGCAGTTTTTTATTTTACGTTTTATTTGGTAGACTGACTTATTTATAAAATTCAAAATATATAAAATCCAAACACGCATACTGAAATCGAAAATTGTCATGAAATAATGTACATATATCTGATTTGGAAAAGGGTTTATAAAGTAAATGCACAATACTTTTTGTCATATTTCTACTATTATATTATTGATCAGAAACCATCATGGCATATGAAACAGTTTATATTGATCGCATATGAATAAATACTATTTTAAATAAAGTCGTTTATGAATATGTTAGCTAGAAGTGATAGTAATTGACATTATTCTACCTATAAACACAGTTTTTACATTTAAATGAAATATTCATTAGTATATACAAAACTTATAGAATAATTATCATATAATTACTAACAATAATATATATGAACGTCAATAAAACTTACAGATAATTAAAAGATTACTTTATAATTATATATACATATATCCATATTTACTCTTATATATATATAAAAATGATATCATGAAATATTTATTGCAAAAGAATTTTTATTTATTAAATATTATATATATTATATATATATAATATTAAATATATTACGATTACAAGTTATTACGTATAGTTTTAAGTATAATCGAATTGTTAGGCAAAACGAATATTATATGTAAATTACTAACACATCAATAACATTAAAGAACTGCATTAAAAATTCCATTAAAATTTATATTAATAGTTGCGTCATAATAGTAAAATATAAATTTCAGGTGTACAAAATAAAGATTATACAAATTTTATAAAAATCGAAAAGAAAACTCGTTTTTCAATCTGCGAAGTTATAACTTTAATTCAATTGACTTATTTATCCAACAAATTACTTCTATTCTAATTGTAATTCTAAATGTAATTTACTTTGCCACAAATATTCTTCAAATAAACTATTATTTTATTTTTCAGGTACGCCGCTAAATCCGTTTCAGTACAAGATAAGTAGTCAGAATACGTTTTGTTGTTAAATTTAAAGAACTTTGTTTTTCAAATGCATTCGTTTCAACCTAATCACGTTGAGTCTTAAATAAACAAAAGTCGAATTCACCCGATTGATAAAAAAGATACATCCGCATAAGTAGTCTCATTAAGAGCCATCTAAATAATTATATTTGGTACCGCGGAGTCACCGAGGGATCTTCTTAAATACTTTTCTCTCTTCCTTGCGCCTGCAAATCATGGCCAAACAATTTATCTCGTCTCCCTGCCATCCCTTTTTTCTTCTTTTTCCTAAGAAATCGTCCCCTTTGCGGTCGTACGCGAGTTACGGGACATCCGCCGCGTGTATGTAGCTACTCAGTGAAGCGATTAAACTCTTGCGAAAGTAGCTCGTGCCGCCCGTCCGATTAAATATGCATGATTTGAGGTGAATATAAAATACGACGGAGTCCCCCGTCGGCATCTGCGTCAGGAAGATTCGAGCGCCAGAATTTGTGGACGCGGAAGTGTGGAAGGGAGTAGGAGTGACGCGGAGCACGAGGAGTTAGATTCCGCTAGAAAGCACCCTGCTTTATGGAGTCTGCTCGCGTAAAGCGCTCGTTGTCGTTGTCGTCATCGCACGTCGTACTTCCACCGTGAACACCTTCGACTACTTCTTGTTACTACCTATGTTACCCTCGGGCTCTGTGTGCTCATGACCAAGAAATAAAGGAAAGACGATCTATACGTGTGTTCGTGTTGAGACGGAATACCGAATGCGACGAGCAACTCGAGACAATAGCGATCGTACACATTTTCAGATACATAATATTTCGCATTCGCGTAAACTCGTCTGAAATAAAGTATAATGCTGTTTCGATAAGCCATTTTATGTCGAGAAATATATGCATCCGTAACTAATTTTTCAATCGCCTTATTGGCATTTCTTGATTCAGGATTTAGTTTTCCGATATTTCGGGTAAAACTGTACATTAATATCGCAAGTTCGTTACAACTGTCGGTGAAATAATTAATTTGCGATGGAATATATTTTTGTATTTGAACGCATTCGGGTGATATTTCGTGGCCATTCAAGATTGTGAGTGTTATTTCATTTTCGGGTTTTTTATTTTGAAATATAGTTCATTGAGACTTGGTATAGTATCGGGAAGAAAATTTTAAGAATTTGACAACGTTGATACATGTCACAACAATATATTATTTACTTTATACAATAATTTTATTATACTTTTTGTTTAATTTTTAACGTGTATTTCTTATAGAGATTCTTTAAGATTATTATTAGGATATTAATTATTGTAGTGATGAATAATGTTTATGAAAATAATAAGTCATAATAATTTAACGATATTTTACGTTTAGAAATGTTAAATAAATAAATGTTAATAAATGTTAAAAAAAATAAAATAAATTAATACAAATTTTTAATATATTATTATAGTAACTAAAAACAACTTTTATGTTATTATTATATAAGTTTTATAATATTTTTACGTACTAAAAATATTACTTTAATATAACATTTCAATATTAAAAAATAATAAGTTATTTACATTGATATTAAAAAGGTTATTCTTCTTTCTAATTATTGTTTATTGCTAAGTTTTCTTACTTTTACATATAATAATCGCATATTAATATTTGTGTTATATCTGTATATATATTTTTATAATTTATATATTAAAGTTTAAATAGATTATAAGATAACCCATTTCCATTGCCATCAATTTCGTATTTCTTTTCACCAAACGTTTGGTATAACTGATATATATTTTATATTTCCCTTCAGCATTACATGATACCGAAAAATACATATTACAATTTTTTGAAAATGCGTTGAAATTGCTATGCTATAATTTCATATTTCTTCAGCACAACTGCTATCCTTCTTGATATACGCAATGTATTGTAGTATCAATTTTCAATCGAATCTCTATTATTATACGGTAATATATATTTTATTACAATCTAATAATGATATGTCATATTTGAAAAATTATCTCGAATATTGTATGTTAATTTGAAAAATTCTGTAAGTATGACTTCAGACGTATTTTTCTCCTTAATTATGTGAAAACCTGATCATTTATTAAGCTTCAAAAACATAAAATAAAATGTATTAAACATTAAATCTAAATACCTTGAAACATTAATACAATGTTTTACTTCAAATTTCAATCTATCGATATCAAATAAATAGGATATCAAATAATATAAACAAAAAATCAGCAATAATATGATAAAAATGTAAGGTTTTCTCCTTTCCTGTGTTATTATTGCGTATCTTTTTAATATAATGTTTGATTGGTAGTAAAAAATACGTTTTTTGTTTATTTATTATGTAAGATTGTTATTTGTTATCAAAGCATTATTAAATTTAGATCTTAAAGCAATAAGTTTAACAAAGTGTAAATACATTCGTTTATATTATAACCTCTTTTTACGATTATAAACGGTTTTTTAACTAAATATATATTACAATAATAAACAACATATTAATTTTTTGCCATGATTAATACAAACTTTAAATATAATACTTTTATTCCTTTTAATAATCACACAAAAGTTATTTGATCTCATCCTTTTAAAAGCGCAACGAATTTATTGATTTTCCAACATGCAATTGTGATTTCGAGTGCATAGTTGAGAGAACGTCATAATTTTTTTCGTTCCTTTTACACTTGACAATGCATTTTATTTTTCACTGTACATAGACAATAAATCACACGTTATAATAACTAATATAATTGATTGCTTTCAGTTGAAAAATTAATTGTAAGTTTGTTTGTATATAATATATATATATATATAGATATATTTCTTTTCGAGTGAAAAACTCACATTGACAGCATTATCTTCTGATGACAATTATATAGCCGATATATATAATTTTACTATGAAACTCAAACACAAGTATTGTAAGTTTCGTCTGAAAGTATGAAGTTGTCCATTCTTTTTATCTAACAAATGAACAAAAGTACCCGCATCGTCTCGGTAAAGAGCAGAAGTAGTAAGCAGCAAAAGGGAAAAAATCAACTAATTGCGAAAGGTAAAAATGGCTTTAGTTTCTTTTTGTTGCAAAATGTACGCGTTTAATAATTCTGCGATTCAAAGGGGCTGAACTTCCTGTCTCGAGACATCTTGTATACTTCCATTCTAGAGATACCTCGAGATCTGAATGGCCAAAATTGTTGAAAACTTAAGTAGTGGCGTTTAAGAAGGGTTGTAGAAAGGCAATTACTACATTCATCTTCGTTCAACAATAATCTTCTGTTTCTGGTCTTCATCGTCCCTTTTAGGAAACTACTCATTAATTCAACAGTACGAAAGTACCATGAAATTTTGTAAAGCCGTAGTTTCTTCGCGAAACACACCGCGGAAAAAGGAACGTGTCCTTGTTCGCATTTTAAACTAAATTAATTATAACGAGATGATTCCATTGTCATTAATTATTTAATTTAAATAAATATATGGTGTTTCCTATTCCGAGTAACTGTTTAAAGCTTGCATTATTGTACGTTAAAAGTCAGGTATTTTAATAAACAATTAATTCTTAAATAAAATTAATTACATTTTTTTAAAACCTACAATGTTCTCTATGAAACACGCTTGATGTAAATTTATAATAGGTATGAAAAAAATGTCTTATTGTCAAGAATCGTTCTCATATTATAATTATTATATTAAAATTGTAAAATTTACTACAAAAAGGTGGCAAAACAGGTGTCTTTCCCTAAACGGTGCACATCACTTTTAGTGTCCGAAAGTAAAAGTTCTACTTTAGTTTCTTTTAATGAAAAAACGCTTATATTGTCTCCTAAATACAGAAAGTGTTTAAGCATGTTTTATGCATTATACATAATTTTGCGAACTATGCGCATTTTTATAGTACAAAAAATATGAATTTAATTGATTTAATTTTATAAATATTAATTATGGTTTATCCGATGACTATTACATGATTCATTAGTATATTTATAAACATTTATAGATATTTAATATATATATATATATATAATGAAAATACGGACACCTTTAAATACTCACCACTTTCGGGTGCCCCTGTTACGGCCCTGTTGATACAAAAAAGTGTGAAAATTTGTCGTGGAGCCTACGGCCCTCCTCGGTAAATGAAGCGGGGAAGGTTTCGCCCCTTCTAACCCTCCTTTTAAAAATTCTAACAAAACTAACGTACGAGATGGGGGGTTCCAGTAATGTATTTGTGCTTAAAATATGGGAATGTATTCAAAACAATACACAATTCACAATTTAGAGGAATATATATCAATACATGTATTATTCACAATTAAATTTAAATTGTATAATCACAGTGATATAATAATTAAATGATTACCGAGATTAGGCGCGAATTTAGTAGTAATTGATAATAATTTGTATTTTACGATTAATTTCCATTTCAAAATTCTAGTGATTAATCTATTCAAATATATATATATATATAAATACTGTTTCTAATATTTATTCGCTGTTTAAGAAATTTGGTTATTAAAATTGTGTTGTATCTGTAATATAGTCCATATAGATCTTGTAATAAGCTTTGATAAGATAATATATGCAAGCGTTATAAGCCTCAGGACATGAAGCACTTTAGTCATGACCTAATCCAGAAATCAGATGAACTGATAGATGAACTATTGTAATTCTATTAAATTTCTAATAGCTTGATATATATTTCACATATATGATGATGTTGAAATATGTTTCAAAACATGTTTTTTTAATTATATTTAGAAATATATATATTGGACTCGTTAACCATTATTATTACGAGTAAACTATATAATAAATATAAAAAATATATATATATATAAAATTTAGAATACTTGTCAACCTTTCTATGAGTCTTTAAAACCAGCTATTCCCGATTAGTTCAGAAGAATAGACATATGTAAATTATTATTGTTATTTCAGAAACGATTATCATGTTTTTCTGTATTAATACTCGTATACATTATTCCATGCAAGATATTGCTTTTTAGAATAAAAAGTAAATACGTGTAAGTCAAAAAATTTCCGTTCTAGGCATTAGCTTAAAAAGAGCAATCAATTTAAACGGGTGCAACTTAATTTCACAATTATTATAATTTTACAAAACTGTGTGTGACTGAGCAGAAACAAATTGGTAAAAGCAATATCTCTTAACCTCGACCAATAGGGTTACTTGAAATTAATATGAAATTCCATTTACGCAAAAAAGGTCACCCAATCGTGTTCAGACAAATTTTGCCAATTGCCAATTCAAACTGAATTTGCCAATTGCCAAGTCGGAGCTGAATATAGACTATCGTCTTCAAAGCGTAACAAAATGATCAATGTTTCACATGAGGTCACGTGATCCTTCATTGAAAAAATCACTACATCTGTAGCAAATATATTTTGTTTATTTCTACAAAGTGTTTAACATAAAACGAGGACTCGGAACAGGGTGGCCCGCAAATCCAAAACACCTTGCACACAGCGAGTAGATAAAATTAAACTTTTCTCATTACACCACAAAAATAATTCTTTCTTCTTTGCAGGAAGACATTATGGCGGGAAAATACAAAGATGAAGAGAAAATGGTTAATGGGCACAGTCTACATAAAATTATCCATAATTTCATCTCCCGCGTCTTAGATTAGGATGCTTAAGTCCATTTGCGTGTATTCAGCGGGCCTACCATAAATACGGTAGGCCAATTTCTCACATCTGTTTAGGGGATAAACGTTGTTCTGCGCGGCTGCGTCAAGAAGGCTTTCCCAATTAAAATTAAAATATTCATCCCTGGACAAGAGTTTGGTAATTTACGACATGTTGGATGCGCTGTCTCGTTCAAGCATGTATTCCTCGGAAAAAGAGTGAGCATATACGGCGCGTTCAGAATGAGCACCAGGTGCTTTTAGACGATGCTGCTGTCGTAACTGGCGGGATCTTTCAGGACTCCAACAGTGCGCCTGATTTATATTTACTCCCGCAGCTCGTCCAACTTCTAGAAATGTGTGAAATTGTTTATCACGCAGTTTCTTACCATTCTGTCTCGACTCTTCCACTCGGCATCTTGTTCTTCATGCACAAACTGTTGCAGAACTTGTAACGCTTCTTGCTTTGTGGCTATACCACATGATTAAGGAATTTATGACGAATGTGTATATATACTGTATACGCGACTACTCGCGCGTTCAATCCCGCAGAGACCTATACAGTATTTCACTGAGTTTATGATGCTTTTTCAAACTGCGTATATAGCGTCTGCAAAAATCAAACATGGCAATATAAAACTTTCACGGAGCAACGTCTATATACAAATGAATCACGGTGTAATTTGAATTCAAAATATATCTTATTTAATGGATGGGTTAATGTTAATGCAAGATTCTAAATTGCTTTATTGTCAGTTTTTTTTATGTATAAGACCGACAGTCACGGTAAATATTTAATGGATCTCGCGAAGTTTGACTCCGTGTAATATTGTATTATTTTCCTATAAATAAATATTTTCTGTTTCAGTATTAGTTTTCCGTATTCAGATATTGGTTGGGTACTGTAAACCGTTACTGGTTGATAGTATAAGTCTGAAATGATAGAAGCGGACCAACATTAGGTATGCAGTAACAAGAATATTGAATACCAATATTCAGAAATGAATAATTCACGGAGAAAGAAGTATAGTACAAGTTTACTGTACTTTAAGGTAAGGCAAGCACAAAAGTATGGTAAATGTATGGTAAAATTGTTCAGATTCATCATACTTTTGTTTATAATTTCTATGAAATTTTGAAAAATTTGTTTTTGTGCTTGCCTTAATATAAAGTATGGTAAATTTTCTATATTATTTTCCGTGAAGTAGTACAATATATATCCTTCGATCTATACTAACTAAATCTTCAAATACTTCATCATGAGCTTATATACGTATTATTTATGGCCGATAGCATATTATGCTTCAGTCACAATTTCAAATCACTTGTGAAAAACTATGTGCATAACTCTCCAGACACTGGTGGCGCTATGCTTTAAGTGCATAGATCGTGCGAAAATTCGAACCCATAGAAAGTGAGAATTTGCACAGTTTCATCATTGCGTTATAACTAAAAGTTGTAAGATCAAATCTGACCACTTTTCAAATAAGTTGATATTCGAAAATATATGGAAAGCTTCGTTTTTGATTTGTGCTTTTAAATATTAATGCTGTATGTCTTCCCGAGATATACATATATAAGCATATATATATGTAGACAATTGGGGATATGCAATTTCAGGCGATAGAACTACGGTATGTTATTGCATAATACAGTGAAAAGACCGGTCTTACCCCCGACTCCCTTTTTTAAAAATGTAAGAAAAATCACCTACCTGGTTTTTCCTAGGATTGTATAGTATATGTAAATTGTCAAAATATTGATCTCATATGCATATGATCGATCCTATATGGAGAACGTTATTGAAAAATGAGAAAATTATTATTTATTATGTGCAATATAAATCTGAGACTATTGTGCAATACACCATATTTCTACATTCCTAAACTATTTATCATTTACATGATATGAATTTATATATATATATATATATATATTAAACAATTTAAACAATTTTACGTTTATTGGTATGTAATGAACTATTCATTAACTGATTAGAATGAAATTGTTTAAGACAGAATTAAAGCTACAGTAATGTTGTCTGATAGCTTGATCAGATATTTCTTCCAATTAGCACTCATTGATACGAACTCAGTAAAGTTACGAGGTACTTGGTTGAAGCTGTAACGGTTTTTACTTGATTACCTTATTTGCCATAATCTTAACTATGTAATTTTGTCTTAATTCCGTTCTGTATTATATTTGACAAAAGCTATAAAACATTTACTATAATATAATAAATATGAAGACATTTATATATTGCAGTATTTGTAGCTTCTATTTTTATACTTATATCTATTGACACGTTGAAATGACATATAAGAAAGATCACATTTATTTTATTACACGGAAAGAAATGTATTATACTATGGACAATCTAAATTGTAACCAGAATCACACGATATTGTATACTTTTGCTATTTAATACCTGTCTAGTATATTCTAACCAACGAAATTACTACATTTATTAACATTCACGATGTTTTTACTATCGAAATTGTACAATACAAATTTCTCCTTGTATTTACATTAGTAATGTTTTTTGCCGTTAGTGAAATCGTTAATGTTTTTCTATGTCATTTCTATAAATTGATAACGATTGGTTATAATAACATTTTAATTGAATCGACGATTTGCATGAAAGTTTTCCATTTAAAATATCAAATTACGACAGAAGTTGGTAATTTTATCTGATTGCTACAGTAAAGTATGTAATTTGATAAACAGTTAATAATTATAGAGATGATTAATATTGGAGAAGATATATATTTCGGTTACGAATGTTGATTAATAACAGTATTATATTTTTAATGGCATTCATTTGTATAACGCGCAATATGAATTAATTATTATATATAACATTTCTTTAGATATTAACGCTCCTTTCATAGAACACAATAAAACATTGATTGTTTACTTCATTAGAATTTAGTAATTTATTCAATCTACGACAAACTGACGTTATATAAAGTATCTCATATTATAATTGTTCTTTCGGAACAGAAAAGTTTGTAAAATATTAATTTACGTTTTTATACTTATTTTTATATTTTATCAAAGAGAAACAGGTTTTAATAAAATTAATATTAAATTTATTTATATTACAAAATTTTTATGTACATCGAATAAAACGCGTTTTAATTAAATTGCATATAAAGTCAAATAAAATAAGAATATACATGGAACAATATTTTAATAATTAACGTTAAACGAAGAATGAATTGGTAATAATATATAAGAATAGTACTTCGCGTAAGTTAATTGAATACATAAAGATATAAAATTTTAGTTTTTTATGCCATTTAATATATTCTACCTTATTTGCATCTTGTACTTGATTATAATTGTATCGAATCAAAAATCTATAATTTTTACATCTTCAATCAACTAATTTGATTTGGACTTGCGCAAGGTTAACAGACCGGTCTCGTACGTATACGGCTAAATTCATTTATCACGAAAATATATTTTCTGTGTTAATAAAGGTTACCGTTACCGTAGATAGTGGAAAATCAGTTTGCTGTCCATACACCGGCGACAACCTTTTTGTTCCATGATAAAACTTTTTCTCCTCAGCAATTGAATTTTTCGCTGCATGAGACAGCGAAATAATTTAATCTAGAACGGGAGAAGATTAAGGCAAAATTATTTTCTCTGTCAAAAAAATTAAGTTTCTCGCTTCTCAAAAACTTAGCATGCAAAATGAAAAGTATATTTACGGCGCAAACAATGCTATGTAATTTAATTTTCAAATAATTATTTAAGCTACGACATCTCTCGGTCATTATAAAATGACTGCAATTTAACTCGGCTCACGACAAATCTCTTTTTTATTAGGTTTGGTTAAAAATAACCCACCATATAAATATATATATACCGCGTCCTCGGTTATTAAAAATAATAGATTTTTCTAATGCAAATTTAATAATCAATCTAAATGAAATATCCTGATTTGAGGTCTGATATCCTGTTCAATTAGTCTTCCACTCATAAATCACGTATTTTGAGAGCTATTATTCTCGGCTAAGCTCGAGTGTCTAAAATAATTAGTCGACATTCCGACAACGATGTTGGTATCTGATGCTAATCTAAGTAATTAACCAATCTCATCTGCGGCAAATTTTGCTCAATACATTTTTGTCATCTATTTATCTTTAATGCATTCGAACCTTCTCTTTCGTTAGACACTTTCCTCCACTTCACATTGCACCGGACTTCAGGAAACAAGACGCAACCATTTTATACTAAATGACTGATGTATGTTATTAAATGACTTTGGACATTCGTGATGTATCACCATTTACGAACATTAATAGTATCTAAACTACTGAAAAGTCACTAAGCACGGTACGTAACGTACTTTATAACCACGATATATCGTTTAAATATTAATACTCTAATAGATGAATAGTTCTATATAAACGCATTGACTGAATTATTTTAAAAATACTGCTCTTTTGCAATTTTAATCCAAAATTGAAATATATTTCAATTTTATGAAACTGCTTTGTAATATACATGTTTTCTCTGAACATTTATCAGTTGTAGAGAAACTAGATCATTAGTATTAATAATAATCAAAGACTAAATTCAAAATACATTTCTTAAAGTCAAGAATACCCTCAATTGTATTGTTTAAAAATTTAAAATGGTTTTTGTATGGCTACGTGTGAATTTGTACATGATTATTTTAATTTAATAAATATATAGAAAATATAGATAAATTATATTAACCTTCTTGCATACACAATAAATTCATGTAGTACAACATTAGACATATGTCAGTTGAACGTATATAACGTAGTACGTATAACTTTGGGATGTCTCACATATTCACACACAATCATATATGTGACTTAGTGTGATCATATGCTGGCGGCATTAGAGTAACGTAGTGTGCTCTGCAAGGAGGCTATTTGCGATCAAACTTTATACATTAGGATGTTACAAAAAAGTCCGCATTGATTCTTGGTTTCGATAGAAATTGTAAAATTCGTTGAAAACCTTGTCAAACATGAAATACATGTTGCTGAACCTTTACTTGATACTCAATCTTTTTACATCTCAGATAAACGTCTTAATGCTAATGTTATGTCGGCTTATAACTTGATTTCATTTTATGGTACTTACACTGACAGAAAAAAAAATAGTAACAACAATTATATTTCCTAGTTGAATGTATTTGTTAACAGAACTATTATTTTTATATGAACCAATTAATAAATAATTGAAATAATAAAGTAATATTGTTAATTTAACTCTAAAATATAGTTAGCGTATTTTTTAAATGAATTTTAATTCTTAGATGGCATCACTATACAAATAATTCTTTGAATTTCTGTTCATAGTTCTCTGAACTATATGACTTGTTGTCTCATGTATAATATTCGGTTGAATATATAGAGTTCAACTTTATATACACCGAAATTTCTATAATTGACACGAAGTTTCAATAGCTTGTTGTTAATGCGTTATGTTCAAAATTACAGGTTCCTGTGTTCAAATCCT
>JABFQC010000781.1:0-23434 GCA_022817085.1 Psilanteris sp. ZL-2020
TATAATTATATTATAATTTTTTTTTTATAAATATATTATTTATATTTTTTTTTTGTAATTAATTTTTCAAGAAACACAATAAAATAATAGGAAAAAAAAAAAAAAAAAACAAAAAAAAAAAAAAAATTTTAAAAAATTAAAAAAAAAATATTTTTTTATATTTTATATATATTTTTTTTTTTTTTATTATATTAAAATATATATTATTTTTTTTTTTTTTTTTTTTTTTTTTTTTTATTTTTTATTTTTTTTTTTTTTTTTTTTTTTTTTTTTTTTTTTTTTTTAAGAATAAAAAAGCCTTTCTCTATGCACCGATCTTCCTTGTTCACGTTTCGAGCTGCAAAACAACCACTTTCTTAGCGAAACTCGACAAATCTACAAATGAAATTACAACAGTTTGACGAATACGTTAGCGTCAGGTGTGAATTATCGAGTCACAGACTTTCGTTATATCATTTGACGCTAGATTACAACTGCAATGAGTACAGATCTTTCTGAAGGCGCATTTTTCATAAGTACCTTACGCAATACTTACGTGTTCACCATCAACTTCTGTTTTATGCAATTTTTTTATTAGCAGATATAATTTCGATGCCATTAATAACTGATTATTTGCTATACCTGTTATTTGTTTTCTGCTGATTTTCAATTTCAATTACACGATATCCAATCAAAAATCAAGCTTCGCCATTTTTTTGTATATTTATATATACACTTCTATACACGGAGAAAAATGTTATATTAAAAATGACTATACATTGTGATAATCCAGCACGCACGGAAATATTTTTTAGATACAAACAAATTTTGTTTCATTCAACATAGTCTTGTCTTTATTTAACTAAACAAATAGTTTTGTTAGATCAACAAAATATGATTCAACGTCGATCATTTTGTTGATGTTTTTTATTTGAATCAACACGCTAATTTTTTAAAAAAATATTAAACGCTTCAGTAAAAGTGTAAATATTTACGAAATATTTTACTGGAATCGTATACTTCACAGACAAATTGACAAAATACGCTTAACAAAATAATTTCTTTAATTCAACTATATAATTTCTGTGCGTGAGGAATTTGTGTGGAGCCCAATATTTCTAAAATTATTATACATCTATGTGCATGAAGATTATCAACGAATCGTATTTAGATAAATAATAATAATAATTTTTTACAAGTAAAATTCGCACTCTTTAAAGGTAATATTCTTAAAAATATAATATAAATAGAAATTATTGCTATCAAAGTAAAATTCAATATGATTAAGCAGATTGATTAACTGAATTGATTAGATTCGTTGATATTCACCGTTTGGAACTACACGCGCATATACATCTTCTATACAATACGATATCTTCTAGTTAACTTGGCTATATTTTATAAGACAAATTTCTATAAAACATAACAATTTCCATAACACTAATCATGGTATCCTTATAAATCAATAAGTATGGCATTTTACAATAAAACTTTTCTACGTGTACGCTTCGTTTCATTATTTGTTCGGATATCTTCGAACTATACATTTAAGGAAATTTATAATTTAAATTATTATAGAATAGTCAGAAGAATTTATTACACTGGCAATAACCATTAGGTTTTCAATTTATTTCATTTCAAAATTAACACGTTATTATATCTGCACGTTTGAAAGCAATTTATATATGGCAGATCAGTTTTAGTGGCCCAAACTACGACGCCGTACATTTCTGTTTTAATTCTTGTAAGAACAAATTCAATTTTCAGAGGCTCTCGAGGGATTCTTGAATTATGACATCGTGGAAGTGTTTTAAATTAAAAGCTAAAGTCTAGCGTTTTATGCGGCTTTGTGTCGTTTGCATAAATTCCTCGCTAACATCGTTAGTTAAATCGTTATTCCACATTCTCCCTGTTTGGTCAGGTAAAGTCATCTATTAAGTCAGATACAAGGTGAATTTATGCATTTCCTTGCTCTTAGAGGTTCGGATCGGTACTTCTAATTTGCTATTTCGGGCAAGGACTCGCACTCGCGCTTCCTTCCTGTAGGTTATTTAATGAGCGCGCGAGGTCGAAAAATAATTACTATCGACGGTGTTAAGCCCCATTAATAACCTACTGTATTCTCAAGGAGAACGCATGAGACACCGCTCTCGCAAAAGTCGTACGTGACGCTCGTCATGTTGTTTCAAAGTTTATAATAATTATGGTACTTTATAATTATTGTAATACTAAATGTTAAGTGTGTTTGTACATTCTAATCCAATTAAATAATCAAATATGTTGTCTCCATCATCAGTTACCATTTGATATATATACAGGATACAGTTTATCTTCTACTGAAAAAGACCATTCAAGAACAGGATGAATTTGAGAAATATTTTATTCGATTTTGAAAATTATTCAAATCGTTGAAAAAAATACAAAAAAAAATAGTAATTAATATTATTTAATCAAACGGTATTATCATTTAAATTCGAGTTGAGTCATATATTTTATTACAATTGATATCAATTCTTGATACTTTATTAATTTACTTTCGAGCAAATCTAAATAATTACGTGTAAATAAACATTTTTTTTAATTTGAATCAATTAATGAAATGTTAAATAGTGAGGAATTTTTGGAATTATTAGTGGTACTCTGAAAATATAGCGTATCAAGATTTAATATAAAAACCCACCGAGCTACACAATAGGAAATTTAACATAATATACAGCTTTATTCTGATATACTACATGTAACAGTAGCGAATTTATTCGTTGACACCTGGATACTCATTCTTCTTTTTCTTCTTCTTTTTACTTTTTTTTTTCTTTTTCTTTTTATTTTAATAAATCTCACTATGGTAATTATGATAAACAGTTTTGGATCACGTTATACCCAATTTTAATACATTTTCTTTGTTTCATAAAGCGTAACATAATATATTCGTAATTTCAATTATATGGTGCATGCCTTGATTTATTTCAGAGGAAATATGAAATGAAATGCTACAAAACAAGAACCAACCGTCAAAGGTCAGAGACGCGAGCTCGAATAACTAAGATTTAGATGAGTTGCGGCTTCACAAAAAACAATTTATTATTTTATTTTCGATTTGAAAACGCTTGTTTACAATACGAATCAAGTATCTCGTTTTACAGTTTTTTTTTTATCGCCGACACAACTTTTATTTCTAAAATAAATGATTTTGTTTCTAAATTAAATCGCTGTAAAATTCTAGTTGTGTCTAACTGTGCCTAAGTTATGTGACATTTGATTTATAACATTTATCGTTAAGCGGCAAAATGTTGACTGTTCAACTGAAATCGAATTAATTTAAGTGGCATTTAATATGAAAATTAATTTTATCATGTCGTGTTACACCTTGTCTTGTTTGAAATTTCCTGTTCCTTATTACTAAAAACTCAATAAAACAAAAAGGTGATGACAGACTTGTGTATATATTTATATATCAGCATTGGATTTAAATGTATGTACAATACGGTGTATACATATTATTCCACGCAGTCTATAATTTAATTATATTTTAATTAGCCAAATTCCAATACGCCTCTGTCAAAGTTGCTTCCACGAGTATCGACGTTTTTTTGTCGCCGTAATTATAATCACATTGTAGCTTATTTTCTTCATCGCCTCGTTATGAATGCGACAAATTTGATCGGCGTCGATTTAACGTAACTAAAATATTGTCTGACGTCATTCATTTTCACGAAAAACATTTTTGTCGTTATCCGCATGGTATTCATCCTGTTTGTAGAAAATATTTCTATGATCGGGTTGATAATTTATACGATAAAAAGTACACGATTTATCATACACAAAAAGCCGAGCATATATATATATATATTTCGCCATTCTGCAAAAACGTTGATTTAAAATCCCAGATCCGAAACTCAAAAAAGTAACCGCGTCATTTGGACCGATATGTAAAATTTAAAATTAATTCCGAATTAACATAATCACGAAAAGATTACGTGCTCTAACACCGAAGTGAACGCAATTAAATGGCTGTTTTCGCGCTCCGAATGCGTAGTACACGACGCGGCGTTGAAAAAATATTCAGCTTGCTCCAAAAGTTTAATACAATTATAGCTTTTGATTTGCTTTTTTTTTCGACAAGGCCGGTTCCGACAACTTCCTGAAACGCCGACTATTCGGTTCGAGCAGCGCGCCGTCGGAGTTCTTGGCGCGTTTGATCCATTTCCGATGTCAGGCAAGGTCGAAAGGGATTGGTCGCTTTGTTTTTTCCGCCGTGTGCGCGAAGTAATACATTTTTTTTCTGTCCGTCTCTTTCTTTCATTTGTGTCCATACATGTTGTTTCGAGCACTCGCCGCTCACAACATGAGGAAAGTACACGGTTTGGTTGTCTTATTTTTCGTTCGACGTACCAGCGTGGATGCCGGAAGACATAAAAACCTTCATCAATACGCTCGGTCGCTGCGAAATTTCGATCGCACTGCTCTTGTTTATCTCGAATCAGAATCGTCATTGTTTTTATACTTTCAATGGCTGTGCGCGCGTAATTGCAGTGATATTTTACGGCTTATTATATGCGTTTTGTATTAAATAAATGTCTTATCAATGTGCCGTAAATATTCAAGCCTAAAGACTTTATTTTCAACGCGCCGCCCAAAGGTTATACCTATGCGCATGCGTTTATTTAATCTTTTCATCTAATACAAATAAAAATAATTGCATTGCAGTACCGTCGATCCGACTTTCGTCGAGTAAGGCTTTTGAAACGACGGAGTTTTGCATTCAACGCACTGCTGAATGCAAAGTGCAGTTGAAACGATAATAAAACGTCAAAAAATTAATCTTAATCGTCATCACAATTCAATCAAATTTATAAACTGAAAAAAATAAAGCATGAAAAATTACTGTTTGAAATACTAATTTGAAGTCATATGATACAAATCGACCAAAAATTTACTGTTTTTAGCAGAAAAAAAAAACAAGTTATTTAGTAGATAATTACTGAATTATAATAATATATTACTATTAAAAACAGTAAATTTTGACGATTTGTATCATATGGCCCCAAATTAGTATTATAAACAGTAATTTTTCATGTTTTATTTTGCTGAGTATACACGCACAGAAATGATATAGTTGAATTAAAGAAATTATTTTGTTAAGCGTATTTTGTCATTTGTATGTGAAGTATTCAATCAAATATTTCGTAAATATTTACACTTTTACTGAAACGTTTGTTTATACAAAATTAATGTGTTGATTCAAATAAAAAACATCAACAATAGGACAAAATGATCGAAGTTGAATCATATTTTGTTGATCTGACAAAACTATTTGTTTAGTTAAATAACAACAAAACTGTTTTGTTGAGTGAAACAAAATTTGATTGTCCCAACAAAATATTTCTGTTTGTGTATATATCCATGTATATATAAATATTTACGTGTTACACTTAGCAGTACTCAAATTTCATTAACAACTCCGAACGAAATCCCTTTATCTGGTCTACGTTTTGTATTGATTAACGCGAGATTGTGTTGAAAAACCTTTAACTTGTTTTGATATGAAATTAATTCGCAACTATCATTTTTATGAATCGTATGAGTCAATAAGCGGTCATATATCATTTTGTAAAGTGTCCCGAGGCTTTTGGAGTATGACAGTTGAACAGAAAATGTTAATACTGCTTAAAGATCTGGATCAGGATAAAAAAAAAACTTCCGCATATTTGACGTCATGAACTGTAGGTTTGCGGATAGTATAAATTTTATGCCGAAGTGTCTTGGGACGAAGGACGCGTAGGTGTGGCGATTCACACGCTTTTATTATTATTACACGCTGAGAAGATATGCGTGAACGTGCTTCTATGAACCCGGACTCGAACTCTTGATCGTATATTTTATTGTTGTCAAACGATTTTTCCGTAAGCAAATATGTATGTATGGTCGCGTCGCAATATAATATATAAGGACATCAAATGTCGAATAGATGTTTTAGCTTGCGTTATAGCAATTTAATTTAAGATAAAGAAACTTGTATTTCTTGCGCGACGCTTCGTACCAGCAAAATTCATTTTGAAATTATTCCTCATTATATAATTTTATTGTAGAAAATATACTTGGAGCGTCTTTTTTTATACGCTTATTAAGCGAATCTTGATTGGGCTTTAATATCACGGAATTATTGCAATATCATATTTAATATCGTACTTTTTTACGATTTCTGATTTTCTGGCAACGTGTGCGTGTAATAAAACATACCGAGAAGATACTCGATTCGTATATATGGCGATCGAATCATTATTAGGTAACACGCGTTTTATTATTTTGATAATTATTTTGAAATTCATTTATGTATTTATGGTTTGTATGTATGCTTGGAAAATAAACGTATTAGGAATGAAATTATTAAGAATTAAGACATATAAAAAAGTTTTGGAATAGTGGATATTTCGTTTTGAAATGAAATGTAACAAGATAGACATATTTTTGATGTAAAAATGTATTAAATTTTCAATCGTTGGAAGTTGTGAAAGTTTTTATTACAGTTTTGGTTGACACTAATTCACTTTTCATAAAAATATGGAATAGCTATAGGTCCGTATTGTGTCACGTCATGGATAATTGAATTTCAAACTTTGCACCTTTCTATTTCAATGTATTAATTATAGTAGCTGAGTATATTAGAAGGGAGTGCTTTATCTATAAAGCTGACGATATACTTCAAAATCAACACTACTGTAACCCACGCATTATCTTGAAAATAACGCGATAAAAAATAATTAAGAAAAAACGTGTATTTCGGGACCAGCGATGCATTGTTTAAATTATAATATTTCAATATTCCTGACAATCCTTTGTCAGGATTTCTCAGAAAAACCTATTATATGTATTTTTTCAATTATATATTTTAGTAATTGTGAAGAAAGAAAATTTTGTATATATATTCTAATCAAAATATTTTTTACTTGAAGCATGTTTTTGCCACAGAAGGTTAATCGCGGTGTGAAAAACATCGGATTAGAGTAAATTAATTTAAAATTTAAAAAAAAATAATTTCCGAAAATATTTCTTTTTGTGTTATTTAAATGCTAATTGTGTATATATTTTATATTAATTAGAATCTCACCGTCAATACAATGATTTTGTTTACAATGATTTATGATTTACTGGGTATATTTAATATCTGTACAATTAAATGTACATGTTTGGAATATTAAACGAATCATTAAAATAATGGAAATAATAATGCTCATAAAATTTGATATTGTATTGTTAGGTTTTAATAGTTAATATATGGTACGTTTCTTAAAATTTAAAATTAAAATATTTTATTTTTTATATAATTTTATATATTATAATCAAAATACGATTGGAATTAAAAAAAAAACTCATAAGGCAAAATACGTATACACAAAAAACAATTTCGAGGAATATAACTGACCTAAGCGCAATGATTTGGACACATGAATGCCAGTTTTAATTAAAATGATATCCAAGTTTGATTAACATTATTTAAATCGAGACTGTCATTTCTTCATAAATATTTACACACGTTTTGACAACCACCATTGTTCCGTACTTCCTAATTGTCACTACAGCATACATCAAATGTCTCAAATACAACCGAAACGCATTTTTTTCCTGTCCACGGCGCAATCCGTTGAAAGAAAATCAAACCGTCGTCTGCAAAATGAAATCCCAAACGAAATACCTTGAAATACTGGGTTCCACACAAATCACATCCCACGGCTCGCCGTCAATTATAAGCAAATAATTTATGAACGGCGCGGTAAGGACGTGTTTGAGTTAATTACCTAAATATGCGGGTCTGCGCGAAGAAAGTGGCGAAACATTGCAAAAAGAACGAGCGAATTGACAAATCGAAGGCTCGCGAGCGATTATTGTTAGCAAAACGCATATACGCTCGCTGACGTCATTAAAGCAAACGCGTAAAATCATTTTGCGATTTATCGCGGATATCGCGACTGATTTATGAAAACGCCGGATAAAAACTGGCGCGCGGTATCAGATCGCTCGTTTAATATCGAGCTTGAAGTCGGAACACCGTAAAAAGGCGTTTTACGGCTTTAATCAGGTTAAATCGGTCGAAGGCTGCGTTTAATTTTTAGCCTGAAATTGCGGGATAGTTGAGGCAGCGGCGATTCATTAAAATTCCTGTAATCATTCGTCGGCCGTGCGTTGCGATGATTTGTGGCGGTTTCCCGGTCAAAAGGGGTTCGATCCCGAGCCGCGTCAATTACGACAAAAAAGTATTGTTCCAACGGCGGTCAAAGCGGTCGAGTCCGTTCAGCCGGTCTAATCTTTTAAATGACGAGTAGCGCGGACCTGCGTTTTCATCAAAACCGCGCGACGGAGTTTCATCATAAAATATACTTTTAGTATTCCTTGTTCGTTAACCCGTAACAAAACCGAACAACCGACTTCGCGCGCGATGTTTATCGCGAAACGTCTAAGAATATAAATTCGTTCGAATCGCGCGAACCCTTACGCGTTCCGGATCGTAAGGTAACCTTAGCGGGCGAAAAATGCGATTCAATAACCTTTGCCCAAGTGCAATGGCTTCGAAAGCAATTAATTTGCAACATTGTGCACGCCGATATATTAATCTTCGACGGCATTCAACCACCCGTATGCGCGGTCGCTTGGCCCCAAAAAAATGGAAAAAAAAAAATAAATACCGCGGTAATAGTAGAAATGAGCCGCGCCGTCGACGCGACCTTTACCGTTCCACCAGGAGGTGCTCGGCGTCGTGCAAAAAGCCTCGGATATTTCACGTGCGTCATCGCGGTTTGACGACAGTCACTTGTTGCGCACGCGGAAAAGAGATAAAAAGCGCAAATAAATAACTCGAAATGTAACGAGCCCTCCGTGCGCGGCTCATAATCGCGTCTAAAATCGTAATATATCAACGTCCGCGCGCGCGAGCTCGTATCATTAACGAAAATCAATTTGAGGCCAACTGACTCGTGATTGATCACTTTTTCGCGCGTTTCTTTCGATTTTGGGTTGCGAGCCGAGAGTGATTTACTCGTCGATTTGCGAGCCGTAAAGAGACCGAGAAAGGTGTCGAAGAGTCGATCGGTCGGGCACCATAACGGTTTCGATAACCGCGAGCGGCGTCCGTGAGCCGAAGCCGTCGGGTTTTGCCACGGCTAGTGATCTCGTTAGTTAAAAGCTAACCATTGTTTGTTCGGTCGTCTGCCCGTCGCAATAACAATCGAGACACGATCGGAATGCTTGTAAAGACTTCTCTCCATAAAATCGGGTACGCTTGTACGCGAGTCTTGTAAGAGCTTGTACAGCCTTGTATAACAAGGTGACCCTATCTATAGCCGTCTTTTTTTCGCGTCTGACGAAAACCGTCGCTTTCATTACGGATCGATCAATCGTATTTCGTTTTCGTTCATGCGTTAGTTGCTTTGTTTCCTCCCTTTAATCTTGTTAATGATTGTTTGCAAAGTGTCATTTTTTGTTCTTCACTATTTGGCCTAAATTAATCTCGCTAATTAATGTTTAATCAAATTGTTCGGTTTAAATTGTGTAAAACGCAAGTTGTATAAACAAATCGTTTTATTGTTCGAATATGGTTTGATTTAATATATCGTGCCGACCTTTCTCGTAAGGACAATGACGCACATCCCGACATAACCCTTAATGATTGTAATCGGATAACATTTTCAAACGGAGACATTCAATTGCCGAATGAAACGTTCGGCTTCGATTTAGACGTTAGCTGAAAGCTGAAATAAATTGATGCGACCACATTCTTGGACATTTCCCTTGTCCTCCCCGGCCTGTCGCGTATAATTCAAATGCCAGCGTAGCGCTGTATACGAATTTTTAATAAAACACAATAAATAAACGCGGAACGAAGTTTAGCATAAAATACGTTGCCGAGATCGGTTAAATTAATTATTCGGAATAATTGGTAGCGGGACCCTCGCTTTGGAGCGCGAACGATTGATGAATGAGAACTAATTCTGCAAAAATCTGATGATACCGAAATTATATAAACGAACTATGACCAATTAATGCTTCACCGATCCGAGGACGATCGATAACATTCAACTTAATTGTATTCAATTTCAAACTCCTCAATGAAGAGAGACATGAATCACCCAACTGCTTGGAGATATATATATACGTTATATATATGCGTACATAACATTTACTAACTGGGAAATCTGATCTGAATGTACAGAAGTTGAAACTATAAAAGAGTACACCCACCGATGACAGACGAACAAACGAACAAGTCATATCGGTTTTAATTTTTTTTCTTTTTTTTTTTCGAACAATAATTGTGAACTTTTATTTCACGCGATTGGGCAACGATCGGACATTATGAAATTATTACAACAGATATTCCGTTAAAATATTTATACGTTTGATATTTCACTTTGCGAATGGCGACGCTTTTCCCATCGCAAAAATAATGATCTTGCAATCACCCGGGTAGAAATTAACAAGTTTGTTCACTCGCCAAAGCGTACCGCAACTCCGACGACGCGACGCGAAACAAATAAATGTGTATATATATGCAGAAAGAAATCGACCTATCACGACCGTTGCACAGTGCGCGTATTCCGCGGGTGCCAACATCAATGATTGGTTAATTGCTGCGTTTCGTGCGAGCCCTTGCAACGTATACTTGACATAATTTTAAAAAAACGTATGGTCTGCATGGTGATTTATGGCACAGCCGTAGCCTCCACTTTTTCCAGCGATTGTTGCGAATAAAGACGCGTTGCACGCAAGATTTATGTAATGAGCGATTTACCGCAGAACCGTGTACGCGAAACATATTAAATTAAAGAAAAATACGCAAGTGTGGCGGCGGAATTGGCAGAGGCCATTGTCGCCGATTGTCTTTTTACTTTGTGAGAGATGACAGTCGAATTCATATTAATGTCTATAATGAAATTGATTCAATGAAAGTTAGATGTATGATAAACGTGTCATTCTGATTATATATGTCGTGACGCAAAATACGCGCGGGGAATAATTCGGTTAGTGGTTTTGGAAAATAAGGATTATACGAAGACAAATTTCGGGTAACCGTGACAGGAAAAGCATAACCTCAAGGGGGTTGCGTTATTTTGTTGAAACTATTACATTACCATTTAATGTTTCCATTACTTTATGATTCCGATATACTTTAGAACAACATTATGATTACATAAAAAAGATTACCAAATTTAAAATATTTTTAAATTTTATTATTGTTATTATTTCTTAATGTAAATTAATTGTAAGGTGTTGAATTGTACTATTATATTGAATTACATTTTATTTTATGGTACAATAAGAAAAATTTTTATTAAAAATTACTGTGTCAAAACAGTACTTTGAAACGATGTTTGTCAACAAAGAATAATTTCCGCTCCAACATAGTAAACAATATAGGCAATTCGAAACAATGTTTACGATATTTAGGGGTCATTTTTATGTGTTGACAAACATTGTATCAGAATACTGTTTTGGCATAGTAATTTTTAATAGAAATTTTTCTCAATGCATTATATATTTTTAATATTAAACACGCACAAAATGATACAGTTGAATTAAAGAAATGATTTTTTATTATGTCAAAATACAACACTTCTGTCACACAATTAATATTTTATGAATAATTTTTATTACTATTTTTCTTTCCGTGTACATGATTAGAAAAAAAGGATAAATAATATATACAAAATGAGTAAAAATATCAGCAATTTAAAAAGAATGAATACAAATTAATAACAAATTACTAATCTATTTTAATTCGAAGTGATCTTCCAGTTGTAATACTTATATTAGAACATGATCTTTTTTGTTTCTTTTTTTTCTCTTTCACTCGAGTTCTTCCTTTGAGAGCAAAACGAATCTTATGCAACATTGTGTCATATCTTTGCGGACGTGTCATGAATCACGTGGAGGATTTGTATAACCTTAGATAAGATGAAAAGAAAGTGGACATCGAAAGAAAAAGGTGTGTCGGTATAATAGTCGGTATCGTATATGCATGACTAAAAGTCAACGAAGTTTCGCGCATGTGACTTCGATGAGAAAACTTTTACGTAATAGAGACGCAGCCTCCGGTAGTCAGAGAGGTATTGTATCAATAATGCGACTGGGCTTTACTATAGTCTTACCTGCTGTGAAAGAAATTTTGTCACAGGTTGTGTTGTGCAAAGTTTTCAGTTTGGGATATGCTTTTGTGGGCGCTTCAATCATCGCGAGGGCAATGGATTGGTATAAAATCAAGTTATTACATGCCAAGAAAAAATTCCACACTTTTTACTATTCTGTATCATAATGTAGGGACAAATGCACTAATTTTGAAATGATTATAATACAGTATAGTAATTGTATGCGCAGTACATTTCCGAGGCGAAATTTTTGTCCTACATTACCCCTACAGAACCTTCATTAGTACTATTTAAGGGATTTAAGTTCTTAAACTCGAATATTAGGTCCTTTTTAAGACCCATAAGACCTATTGAAGACCTGCATGATTCGAGAATGTTTCCCAAATAGGGCCTACATAAATGCTTCTATTGGAAAAAAGGGAAAATTCGGCCGTTTTTAGGGACGAATTAGGTCTCATTTTACTTATATTATTATTTTACTTATAGGTCATAGGTAAGGTTTAAATTTCACCTCGGGTTACTACGCAATCAAATCAAGATGCGCTAGGACATTTCTGCGCAAACTTTTACTATACTGTCTTGTAATAACTTCAAAATGCTTACAGTTATCCCTATTGTATGATACAGAATAGTAAAAATTGTACACCCTGTTTTTGACGTGTAGCGTTACTATAATAAATTAAAAAATTATTATTTAACACTCTTGAAAGCTTTGCGAAAAGTGTATTGATTCTAAGAAATTATTCTTCATGAACAGCTAGCATTGCTATTTTTAAATTTTTAATTCTTTTTCAAAATTAAGTCTGTAAAATTCATAAACTTAAAATGTTTGTTTTACTTAGTTTTAAATAACATTATTTTATAATAGAATATTATTATTTTTAATATTAATAATTAAAATACCCTTAGAATAATAAAAGTATGGTATTGTAAAATGTAATTTTATTAATCGTTTTATCAACTTGTTTACATTACAATACGCTAAAAAATATTCAAAATTTGATTAACTATAACTGAACAACAAACACCAACAGAATTTAAATCAACCCCTTATCATCTCCGTTTCCTTTACAATCATAATAAAATTCGCCACTACTCCTGCCCCGCGCCAACCATAAATAATAACATAAACGCATGCAAACAACAAAAGTAGCTACTACAATCCTTATTGTGAACTCTCGTAAAACGGCGTTTGTTATAAAAACCAAAATCGAGAGGAAAAAAAAAGTTTTGAATGATAAAATCGCCAGCAGTCGGCAATAAAACGAGTGTCGTAATGAGCACGAACAATGCATTCGTTCTCGATCTCGCATTAAGCGATAAAAATAGTAACCGAAGTGTGGGTTAAACGTATATATTTCCGACGCCGAAGCCGTGCATTAACGGCCGAGACCCGATGCGAAATTGCCGAGTCCGCGGTGAGTCGCTTTTGGCGCGTCCCCCCGACGCTTCCGAAGAATTCGGAGCTCGGCTACAAAGTATTAACGCCATGCGAAAAAGGTTAAGTGATTGCCGGTGTCGATGGATAATCACTGCAATCCAAAATCTTCGTTCGCGATACAATCGTCGTGTCGCCAATATGCACTTAAAGTCGCGTTAAGCAATCCGAAGTTGCGGCTCACGGGCATGTAATAATTTGGGCAGTTGCGGCTTATAAATTACGAATTCTGTGCTCTAACTGAACGCCCGTACAAGGCCGCTTATAAGTTGTATTTCGCATGTAATTTATAATCAACGAAGACGCAATTTATACTCGCGCCTGTGCCTTATGCCGCATCGTGAGCTCCGTGGCGCGTAATTACTTAATACAGGCTGCGTGTTTCTTGATCAAGTGTCGCGCCAACAAGTGCACGGCGAATATGAATGCACAGGAATGCTAATAGCATAATACATCGACGCCGAGTTTATCGCGCGATTACGCGTCCCGTACGTTCGATTTATAATATAAATGAAATGCGCGCGCCTGTTGCTAAATGTTCTAAATATTTTGTTGCTTTAATCACTTGATTAACTTGTATTTGCGGAGTTGATTGATGCTCCGAGTGGGATTGAGCTATGTAAAATATATATATGTATATATAAGGATCAGTGTCAAATTCCATACTTAACCAAAATCCATATCTATGGATATACCTATCACTATTGAGAATAATGGAATACAATATATATATATACGAGCTCGTACACTGAGAAAAATAAGTGACGAAAAATTACTATTTGTATCCTTCATTTGGAACCATAAGAGAAAAAGCATAATATTTACTGTTTTTAAAAGAAAAAAGCAGGTTTGTTTACAAACAAACATACTACTTTATCGTAATATATTACTTTTAAAAATAGCAAATATTATGCTTTTTCTCTTACGACTCCAAATTAATAATATAAATAGCAATTTTTCGTCTTTATGATTGGCTATGTTAACGACCTGCGCGATTAAAGGGAACGAAATTAAACGATAGCGCGGAATAATGAGGCGCAAAAAGTGTCGTCATTAACCGCGCGCCTTTGTTCGATTAATAATATTTTCTTTATAATTGAGATTATCGTTTTGCATATTGTGTAATTAAGGTATTTTACATAACGTTCGTGTACACAATACGGTTGTATGTTAATCGACGATACGCGGCATTGACATTATTTTAACGGTTATTATTTTTCAGCTATGTAGTTTATGGGAAATGATTTTATAAAAATAACTGAAATTAATCGCAACACGCGCGCGCGTTAGAAAATCATTATAAAACGATTTTTTTCAGCCAAACGTTGCGGCTTATTATTGGTATACGCGATTTCAACACCGAGTCACGTTTGCACGCCGCGTGTGATTCACAGGTCGTTTACTTCGATCGCGCTTCATTTATTTTGCATCGGCTGATGCATTCGTTATAAATCGGACGCTCACCCGAGACGCGGTTCGGCGTCAATAATTCGCGCCTTTGTTTTGATCGGTGACATCGAAAAGGCCCTTGTTGTTACGGCATCGACGTAACTGATGATTTTATAAACTTTGTCTAGACAAAACGTACATAAACACCCAACAGGCGGTTAATCGAAAACAAGACAGACGCATAAATGTTAATCGATTCATTTCTGAACGACACCGTTTTACGAACGCCTTGCGAATCCACGAATAATAAAGAAACGCCGAACAGATGAGCCGCGCGTTATTCCGGATCGGACGGTCTATCCGCTGCACCGAAAATCGCACGTTTGCGTAACGCCGATCGGTAAATTAATAGACCGCGACGGGGACGGCCAAAAGTGGCGCGAAATTGCGCAAAATGATGCGGGGTTTTGTGGTCGGGCGCCGGCGACTTTGAACGCGCGAATTAATTACAGCCGCAAAACGAGACACAACGAATTACGCTCGGCGCGTAAGACAACAAAAATCGAAACCGAACGATCGGCGGCACTTCGGCTTTGACCGTGTGACAATGAAAAAGGAAAGTCGTTAGACCCGATTAACAGGAAATCCCAGGTCAATTCTACGAGTGATCTAAGAGCTTACGTAATTGCCCTTGATCTTGGAACGTTTTCGCGATAAATCAGACGAACTGAGTTCTTTTCAAAGAACAGAAATCCGAAAACACGAGCGGCGCTGCTCGGAGCGGGATGCGTGACGACGACGTAATGGAACCGTTAAATTCGTTTAGGATCAAACCGAGACCAACGTTTTATGATCCTTCGAATACACGAACGCGTTCCTAAATTATAAGTTTGGTCGGAAAGAGGCACGGACTACGGCTGCTTTAGTGTCTCGTAAATCTGGGATTAATCGTACACCTTTACGATCATTCTTTTTTTCTTTCCGTTTTTTTTTTTTTATTTTTCAGTTGCATCGAATATTCCATAACTATTACTCGGCAAACGTTTTTTGTTACAGACGTTCCGTAATCAGGAAATAACGTCGAACAATAACGTAGTGAAGTAATCGCGCTTGTAATCGGTCTTGCATCTACGCGGGAATGATTGAAAAAGGAATGCGATTATTATTGTTCAATCAGTCGAGCAATTAAAGGTACAAGAAAGATGTTTTTCAATTACATTATATAGTGTCGTGCGAAAGTGTTACGCGGGTTACGATAGGCGCTCGAATGGCAAGCGTTTAGACGTTAAGTGGCCGAGTTAGAGCTCGCGTAACGAACGGCGTATATCTAAAGCGGAAATTAACGAGACGCGGCCCGATAAAACGCGCGTTGCGTAATGCGGCTGGGATGCGCGGCCGAAGTAGCTGATGCATCGTTATTAGAAAGCCCGAAACGCGCGGATCCTGGAACACGGAAGCCCGCGCCGGTCTCGTTACCGCGAGAGTCGTGCGGCGTCGCGAGAAATTATCGATATAAATTGGGGATCGTCGTCGCCGTCGTTGGTGTAATTACAAAAAGGCCCGAGTCACGACGCGGTGTTTACGACTTGGCGCGCGAAGCCGCCGTCGTATTGCGCCGGGCCGTTCGCCAAATAGTTAATTAATTTTTGCGAGCGCGCCGAGTCGGAGCGTTATCGCGCGGAGGATCGTCATTTCTGCGCAGATGATCGTATACGTTCGTGTAAAAGCCGGGGTCGACGCTCATTTCGATTTATCGAAATATCGATTTCCTCGATTTATGATCCCGCGGGTCAGAGGTCACGAGTTTTGATTCGCGCGCGTGCTTGCGGTGATCTTATTATACACTGACCGTGAACGGTATTCGGAATGTCATTCAAAACACACACCGACGAATCGCGCGCCCTTCTCGCAATGAATAGTTGCTATTAATAATTAAAAGAAACGCAACACTCGGTTCGTGCCATCACGCGACTTGCAACATTTTGAGCCGCTGATTGCCATTTTAGAAAGCGTGTATACGTTATTAAATATCGCTATCGATAAATCTATACTTTTTTTGCAATTACAAGATGTCATCGTGGTCACGAGGAATTATTTTCTTAATTCAGTCGTGAAATGCATGCAAAACGGTTGGTACTTCATTGTTTGGATTCGCGACGAGACGGGGTCCCGCGCCGCCGCCGAGGCCGTCTAAAATCATGTTCAGTACTCGGTATCTATTCGTATTGAAAACGTCCCGCCGTTCGGAGCGCTGCAAATGTGGACGCGCCAGTCATAAATTCAAGAGAAAGTTCGTAAATTCATCAACAAAGCACAATAGGATTCCTCGGGGTTCGCAAAAAATTACGTAAAGTTTATGCGTCTTATCTTATGTAAAATTGCGCGTGGCATAATCGATTGGCGGCGCTCGCGGAAAGCGCCGTCCAACGAAACGAGTCCGCGCGCGATCGTAATGAACACGTGACGGCGCTGAAAACGAAAGTGCCGCTGTCCTTTGACCGACAAAGTGTCGCGCCGATGCAAGCGACGCGGCCGTTCGCGAGCGACGCGCTCGGCGCCGCGGGGTAGCTCGAGCGCTAGGAACGTATAAATATACTAATAAAATACGTAATTGCGATGGCAAAGGCATTTTGCAGCTCGATGAGTTAATTACACGGGTTATGGAAAAATGTCGGTCAAGTATCGCAACTGGTTTACTGGATGCGCATTTTTGTGACGTGCCAAGAAAATTGAGTTTAATTAGCCGTCATTTTGCAGGAAATTATCTCCTAATTGGTACGGGGTATTAGGTAACGTGTTTGGTGGGAAGATATACAAGAATAATCGGATTCTGAGAGTAACAGGTGCGGATTTCTATACCAGTCGTATCTGCAGCCAGGCTGCTGCACCTGCATTGTTGATCAAATTTATTTCATTTATACGCCATTATCGCGATTGAATATTTGAAATGTAGTATAATATATATATATATATATATATACACGATCAAATCGCATTATAATGGTGGCGATTGGATTCTTTGATAATTCCCTCAAAACAATAATCTAAATTACGAGCTGGTATATTAGAAGTGCAATTATAATATACGTTACACTTTTTATTTTGAGACACTACTTTTTATGTATTATTTGCATGTGTGAATTTATATTTATTATCTTTAATATATTAGAATACTACGTTAAATTCGAACTTGCAGTTTTGTAATAAATAACATGTGCGAACTATATTTTGATGAAGTTGATGAAGTAGTTTCTCATAAGAGTATGATAATAATGGGGATCATTATATATAAAATCTGACAAAGTTTGGCAAGTTTCTACTTGTTAATTTCATATATCTCGTTAGCGATGAAATAATATTGTGACAGGTTCTTGTATAACATAATTGATGAATTTTTAGGACAATACATTTAGTTCTATATATATATTTATTATTATTAATTCAATGGTGCAAGATTTGGGTTACGATAACATGTAAATACAAATTATGGTTTTGCTTGCATAAAATATGATAAGATTTGATTTATGCTAATAATAAATCGATACCATTAAAAGATATTTTAGAATTTTATTTTTTTTTTCTTGCGCTTCTATCAGAATGGGTATTTATGTAATCGCGTTGTAATGGTTTATTATTTAGATGAAATGAAAATTTACTTAGATCAACAAGAAAACATATTAAATGTAAAAAAATATCTTCGTCATTACCTTGTTTTCTGATGTTATAAGAATTGTAATGTTATATAATATGTACAACCATGTATAATTATACAACTTTTTATTACAATTATTATATATTATTAAATTATTAAACGATCGTATCAATGTAGTAAATTAACTAATAAATAAACAAGTTTTATCGCATAAATGATATTGATTAGATCGATTTTTTTTCATTTTTTACAATATGCCAATAATACAATATTGTATTACTTATAACTACAATAAAATCAGTTTTACACCTTTTTTCTCGAGTTTATACACGGAAAGAAACATTGTATTAAAATTACTAGCAAATATTAAATGTGTGACAGTATAGTATTCTATTTTTAAATTATACTTAAAAATTAGTAAATATTTCACATATTTTAGTCAAAATTGATGACATTTTAGTAAAAACTACTAAGATTTTAGTAAAAATTGCTGAAGTTTTATGTATTATTTCAAAATATAGCACTTCTGTCACGCAATTGATATTTTATTAGAAATTTTTAATACATGTTTTCTTTGCGTGTATTAATGAATCGAACTTGCCATTCGATATATATCAATGATAACCTAAAAAATTCGTAGTTTATTTTACAAAAATTAATAAATTATTAAAATATATTAAAAATAATAACAAGCACAACAGTAATTTATTCCAATAGTACATTTAAATAAAAATTAATTAAAACATATAGAACTTGCGTAAAATGTTTGTCGTCGTGATTATAATACAATTCATTTAAATAATACGGTTCGTCAATGAAATATTAATTTCACACATTAATTCTTCCTGAATTCAATAATAAGTTTTCATTTAATTACGACCGCGCGTGTCAATACCAAATTTATAACCGAACCAAGGATGATACCGAGATTCCGAAAATTAAAACGAAGTACATCATTATTACCTTCAATCGTTCAATACTGTTATTGTTGTTTGTTCATCAAAATTTTGTCGATAAATCACATTATTATTATTAAGTTTCGTCACTGGGTCATTCGAACGCTGTTATTTGACAAATGATAGCAATCATTTAATAAGATATCATTTTGGCATAGTAAATCATCGTAGTTCAAGCAGTAACATCTCAATCTCGGCATTAAAATCAAAACTGTAAATCAAGCAAAGTAAATAGCAAGCTGACACGGGGCCATTCATTAAGGGAACAAAAAAAATCGCATTTCATAATAATTAAAAGAGAGCCTCGGCGCGCGTAAACAGAGTTGTTTTGCAACGAAGAATATTTATTTTCCGAACAATTTGAGCAACATTATTAGAGAGGCAAAACTAACGTCTTAAATATAACATTTCGCTCTATGCAAATCAGCGTGTCACTTTAGGCTACCGGTCATAAATTTCAGCACAACCAAACGCGTATGTATAAGAACGGAATAAAAGTTAGATGAGTCACGTTTTATTATTAAACGATTAAACAAACGATGAAATAATCGACAGCGACGTGTTCAGCTCGTTCGGTGTTGTAAACCGTCGAATATAATTTCAACGACTTGAACGGATTAAGGAATAACAAAATTACACTGTAAAAAGAAGTGTTCCGTAGAAAACGCTTTTGAAGCTTTTTGGAACACTTATAAGTGTTCAATAACACGTTCTATTTGAATGTATACAAACATTAGTATTAAAGAGCACTTTAATAAACAGGAACGTTTGAAAAACACTTTCAGAACACGTGTTTTTACAGTGTAGTTGCAATCCGTTGAATAACAAGCATTTGTATACACAGAGAAATATTTTGTTGAGACAAACAAATTGTGTGTCATTCAACAAAACTGTTTTGTTGTCATTTAACAACAAAATACAAAAATACATTTTATGTATTTAAGTTAAAACTGTTGTTAAAATTGATCTTTATGGTATTAATCAATATCATCCTATATATAAACAATTATTCTAATACCTTATAGTGAAATTTACCTTTCGGGAGAAAATACACGCACGAAGAAAAATTTTATAGAAACAAACAAATTTTGTTTCATTCAACATAGAGTTTTGTTGTTATTTAAGTAAACAAATAGTTTCGTTAGATCAACAAAATATAATTCAACTTCGATCATTTTGTCATATTGTTGATGTTTTTTATTTGAATCAACACGCTAAATTTGTAAAAATATATTAAACGCTTCAGTAAAAATGTAAATATTTACGAAATATTTTATTGAACTCATATACTTTACAAAAAAATTGACAAAATACACTTAACAAAATAATTTCTTTAATTCAACTATATCATTTCTGTGCATGTAGAAATAGAAGAAAACAGCAACAGTACAATAATATGGTTATTCAAAAGAAACAATTTACAGCAAATCGATGAAATATTCGGCTTTTTCAAAAAGTCATGTAATTTGATTTTGAAACTACTTTCAAACGAATAAAATTAATGTAAAAATAATATTTTATACCATTATATACAAATTATTAAGTAAGTATAAAAATATGTACGACTTTGTTAAATATAAATTTTCTTCTGTTAATGCAGATAAACTTGAATATATAAATTTAAAGCAAGATCAAAGAAACAGTCAAAACTGGTAAATAAGGATTATTATTTGTTCTTTTATAATTAAAACACCAAACAAATTACATTTGCAATTTAAAATAAATAAGAATACCTTTAATGCGTCGTTAATTATTTCATCCATTTTATATAATATTTGAGCGTATATATAATATAAGCTTATATTGAACGTTTAAAATATGATAATATATTTATATTACAAAAGTTACTCATTGTTCTATTGCGTCATAGTTTTAACTGATAATTTGAGCAGCCAATTTTATCGAGAAGTTCAATAATTTTAACTTGGAAGTGAACTCACAGCTAAATGTTAGTTATATTGACTTTCTTTTATCGAAATATAAGGTTTGTGAAATAATTTCGGTTTGTTTTTGTTCAGTTTTAAGATGTGTTAATACATTTGTCGAATTTTTATATAACGATGCAATTATAAAACTGACGGAAAATTTTTATTATAGTCTACTCGAAAATGCTGCTACCATTTAATATTACAGTGGCAGTAACAATTTTTTATGAATTTATATCCGTATTCACTATTTATCCGACGTTTGTGAACAAAATTTGGTCTTCGTTTCGTACCGATGATGTAATAATCACTTCATATACATTTTCTCATCAAGACATAATAGATACTGCTACAGTAAATGAAGATACATTTCCAGATGATTTCCATTTTGGAGCCGCAAGTTCAGCTTATCAAGTCGAAGGCGGATATAATGTAAATAGTAAGTTGCATGTAAATCAGAGTTATGCAACAGAAAAGTTAAAAATGTCTTATTTACATAATGTTATTTATTTATATATTGTAGTTAATGTCAATCTTAAATACGCGAAGTGAAAATAATTTGAAAATTGTGTACCGAAATAAACATAATAAAACACTCTTAAAAATCTACATCTTTTGAAGGAAGAATTTAGAAGTTTTGAACATATATATAGTTATCTGAAGAATAAAAAGAATTAAGAGAAGATTAACAAACGTAATGAAAATTGTAGTTCACAAATATTTTTATTTGCAAATGCATATAACCTATTGAGTTCGGTTTTTCTTTTTTTAAACGGTGTGAACTGTTTCAGGGAATAATTTTGATTACATTACAATTTTTAAAATATATCAAAATGATCTTAATTGATTAGATTTCTGATCAATTAATATTTCAATTAATTGTTAAATTATTCAGTTTTTATTATTAAATTCTTAATGAATTTTACATATATTTTTATAGTGAATATTTGTAAGAATAAAATATACAAATAAAAATAATATACTTTATTTTTTACGTGTAATGTTAATTTATGTTAAAATACATAAAATAATTTTTAACTCTTGTTTGATAAATAATTTTCACCGGTGAAGATATAACGAAAAGAATAAGTAGTTTATAAGGTTATTGCCATTTAACAGTTTTTTAAATATTTACATAATATTATATTTTCCCGACATTAATAATATTAGTTATTTCAATATATTTTTATTTACACAATTTTTTAATTCTGGACATATTGCTATACTTCTAGCATTCTGAGGATATTTCAGTTAATGTTACGAAAATTACTATACCTTTTTTATAGCAAACTTTCTTATATGATATAGTTAATTTTCTTACTAGATATAGTAAATTTTCTTATATGATATTGTACTGTGCAAAAATGTTATAACAATTTTTACAATATCTTATAGCAAAAAATACTGTATGGTATTACAAAAATTATTTTAGTATAGTATAATAATTTTGCATTGTTTTTGTTTCGATATCCTTGGAACGCCAGACTTATAGTAATGTTTAATATATCTTTTTTTCTACGTGTAAGAATTAAAATCTTAATTTAAGGATAAATTTTTAAGAGTGAAAAAATAAATTGTTTGCAGATAAAGGTCCTTCTATATGGGATTTATACACGCACTTGCCAAGAAACGATATTATCGATGGTAGTAATGGCGACATAGCGGCTAATTCTTATTATATGTATAAACAGGATGTTTTGTTAGCGAAAGAGTTAAGTGTACGTAATATGTTCAGACAAATATATCCATATATACACGCAAAATTACATATATGTTTGTTTATTTATTAAAAGGTTCTGGGACAAGAAATAATTATTAAATCATTAATAATTACACAGAAAAAAGTAGGGTTGTCTGAAACAGCGAATATATCAACGGTAAATATAATAGTCAAAATCTATCAATAATGTTGTCAACCTTTAACCTTAAATTGTCTTATTCAACATATTTATTGTCAA
>JABFQC010000782.1:0-23417 GCA_022817085.1 Psilanteris sp. ZL-2020
ATATATTTAAAAACATTTTTTAAATATATATAATTATTAAAATTATTGAAATAAAAAAAAAAAAAAAAAAAAAAAAAGAAAACTTGACAATAACACATAAAGTAATTATATTCCACTAACGACGCATCACATTTTTATTTTTTATATCTGCATTTAATTTCATTCCATAAAAGTCGGTGATTAAATCGAATAACCAATACTTCTCCGCAGTCAATAATATTTTCTTTGAGAAGCACGGAATCATTTTAATTCGAGGTACTTTCTATATTAATCAAATGAGTATATTTACACAGGTTACACTTACACATTTCGTGATTTCGACATTTGCCGTGAAAATGAATCATTTCAAACGAGTCGAAGCAGACGAAATGTTAACGAAACTGGACAGAAATTTCAAATGTTTCGTAATATAAATATAAATTGACGCTTTGAACGCGCAAATCACGGGTTGTCAAAAATAACAATATCAAGCGTTTATTCGTGATTCAAGTATCTCCGATGATAATTGTCTTCTATTTTTCCCACTCGTAAACTAATATTTCGACACCGCGATGACCATTTAAAATCCGTCACTGTCGAGAGAGAAACGCGCAATTAATGAGCCTGCACACTGACAAAATTAATTGAAAAAACTTCGATCTAAATAGCAAAACTAGGATACTCCTGTAAATAGCATAAAAATGACTATATCGTCTAATAAAAAATACCAATAGGTTGAATCAATTGCTACCGATATTTATTATTTCACTACATAATATAGTAATTTATATCAGATTTTCAAGAGTATCCATAATGTACTACACTTATACCTAAATCATTTAAATATTATATTTCTCCGCGCATGCTTGATCGTAAAAATCGTTTCTTTCACGAACATAGAAACGGGCCGATCTTGATTCGCAATTTATATCCGTTATCAATTCGTTAATCGCGATATAACCCTTTCCGCCAATTATAGATATTTTGACTGATAAGTGAATTTCATTTTGGATTTATAGCTCGAAAATTGGGTATTTGGCGGAGCGACCTTGACACGGTCTCGCGCCGAAGAAAAATGTTTGCATTTCGTAAATCGTAATCGATTAGCTTGCAGCGGATATGAATTTAAATGGCACCGTTCAAGAAACACGAGTTCATGATGCACGAAAGGGCACTTCTATCGACCAATTAAAGCTCGCGATATCTTGGCTGGCAGTCAAATATCCACTTCGTCCAATGTCAACTGCTCCAAGCGACGTTTGTCATACCGAAATTCTTCGGCGCACAACTTCGCGGCCGTAATTAACGATTAGACCGCGAGCGTTGCGAATCGCCACGTGGCTTCGCCTCGACCGGTCATGTATCGATCGGACAAGATAAACGATCGGTCGTTTGCGAAACAAATATTAATCAAACACAAGTAAGCGTTGCGTTAATTCAACAAGACGGTTGGATATTGATCCAGCGGCAAGGTCACGACGATGGTGCCGGTTCACCAAAAAAACAAAACAAAACCAAACTAGCATATACTTGCACACTGAGAAAAATTTCTTTTAAAAATTGCTGTGCCAAAACATTACTTCGATGCTTTGTTTGTCAACAAAGAATGATTACTGTTAAAATACAGTACGAAATATAGGGAAATGATGTTTACAATATTTGGGGGTAATTTCTATATGTTGACAAACATCGCATCAGAATACTGTTTTGGCACAGTAATTTTTATAGAAATTTTCTCAGTGCACAGATTTCGGCCAAATTAATTAAACGATCCGGCTAAGATGTGTAGTGAGAAAAGTTTCTTTTAAAAATTACTGTGCCACAACAGTACTTCGATGCGATGTTTGTCAACAAAGAATAATTACCATTAAAAACGGTAGAAAACAGGGAAATCGGAACAATGTTTACGATATTTAGCGGTAATATTTACATGTTGACAAACATCGTATGAGAATCCTATTTTGGCACAGTAATTTTTAATATAAATTTGTCTCAGTGTGTAAATGATACTTGCGTTGAAATTGAAATATCGAAATTTCTGAAATTTGTTTACGCGCGTGCATTTCTTGAAAATCTATTTCACGGACGCATTTAAGGATATGTTACTTTGTTTACGGAGTAATAATTAACGACTAATTAATTTTAATTATATTGATATTAATAACACGATTGCAAATGTAAACTTATCCTATTAGAAAAATTAATTTTATTTTTATAAATATGATTCGTGAATGGTCAAGGTTTAAACCTTAATTCGCTCGGATAAAAGCTATGTTAAAAATATTATAATTCTGGCATACCAAGGATACCAACACGAATATCCCAAAATTACTACTCTCTACAGAAGCAACTTTTCGAATAATATACAATACATTTTACTGCAAGATATTATCATAAATTTTCCGTGCAATTTTTATAGTAAAAATAATTACTATATCTCACAAGAAAATTCACTATAAAGGTACAGTAATTTCCAAAACATTACGCTGTAGTCAGAATTATACAACAGCACGGCAATTTGCAGTATAACTTTTTTTGAATGTAAAACGCGTATCAATTTTTTGCTCATTTCAAAAATCGAATAACAACGGTCGATCATCATTCAGTCCCTTGAATTAAACATTGAAATCACTCGAAACGACGTCGGCCGTTTTCGTAAAAAGCAAAACGACCCGAGGACCCAATCAATTTCAACCGAAATCCCGTTTCAGCGTTCGCCATTGCCGAGAGCGCATCTCGCTACCATCTCGTCAGGCTCCTTTTGCGACGTCCATCAATCTATAAAGACGACCGTTTCGTCCCGGAGGCAGCGATAAAACTTGACCCAGTGCGATTTAAGCAAACAAATTAATTTGAGGATGACAAAAAGAGGGTCGAGTGCGATTTGTCACGAGTGCAAAACAGATCCGTTAGTCCCTTTGAAATGTTAACAACGGCGTCGCTTTCGTGTCGCTGAAGGGTCACCTCGTTTCGCGTGGCGCATCGCGGGACACGAACGTTGACCTTGTTCGCGGGCGCATATTAATGGTGTGCGCCAATTCCGCTGCGGCGCTTTTTCGCAGTACAGATGGCGCTGCCCGCGCGCAATTAATAACGGTCAATCAAACGATGCGGTCGGAACCAGCGAGCGCATCGATTTCGTCCCGTTTCCGCGTCGCTCGGCCGAATGAATTTGCGGCTTTTTTTCCGCCGCGGTCGTACGTCTCGCCTGTTCGTACTCGACAGGAACGCTAAAACATTTTAGCGTGGGTTTTAATGATACGTGCAATGTTGATACATTTATTGGCGTATTAAAAGACTCGCCGATTCCAGCACGATTGGTGCGTCAAAAACGTTTGATCGTTGGTTTTGGTATTTACGGAAAAGGCAGAGAAAAAATAGAAAACGACCGGGGAAAATTAAAATGAAGTGTTTTGGAAGGACCTAAACCAAGGATCAAAACGTTTAATTTAAAGAAACAAGAAATAATTAATATTTAATATTTTGAATCGAGTAAAATTAAATTTTTATGAAATCTTTTTTACGCACTCAGAATATTAAACTTAGAAAATTGATATTTATCACTAATTTGGCGACATTAAAACAAAATTCTAAAAATTAGTTTTCGTAATAGCATTATACTAAAGAATAGGAAAAAATTTTGCTACACGCAGAAAATTGTTTTGTTGATTCAACCAAAATTTTGTTCATTTAACAAAAGTGTTCTCTCCCGAGTCGAAATTCATACTCTAATTTACACCTCAAACGTCTAAAATTTCCCGTTTAGGGTCAAATGGATTCAAAATAGGTTCTATCTAAAAAAAATACAAAAAATAGAAAGAAAATATAATTTTGAATAATAAAACATTATACTTCTTGCTAATATATGTAAATTTCTACTGTTAAAAGCTTAAACTAATAGGTTTATTATCTTTGAATTAATTAATAATCTTAATAAAATAAATTCATAACAAATAAAATAACGTAGGCTGTAAAGTTTATTTTTAGTCTTATAAACAAGAATTTTCTAAGTTTAATTTTACTGAGTGTAGAAATTTAATATTAATCTCAGTCTATTTATTTTACAAAAAATTTGCGTGCTTTTGATTGAATGAAAGATCTGACGATTCGTTGATGAAACCGCTAAAGATCGATGGGTGGTAATTAATGAACGTAAATGTTTGACGAAAAATTGATTGCCGATGAATTTCGGGATGCAAATAATCGACGTTACAGGAACGTTGCGCCGCAATGTTAATCGCGGATTGATTTTAATTCGATCCGCCCGTCTTCGTCGTTGCTCCAAGCATTCAGACAATTTTCCGACTGATTCCTTTCCGATCGGTCTGATGCGCGGGGAGCCACAGTCCATTTGGAGAATGGTATCCCGAGGGTGGGCGATGGGATTTATCCCGGATTTTCTAAACAAATGAGAGGACGCACGAGAACGCCCGACGACAAGACTGAAAGATAAAGAGCTTTCTCAAAGAGTACGCTCTGTGCCCGGGTTTATACGAAAACATCCGAGTAAACTGCACCGCGAGAAATTGAAACGTCGCACGGGGATTTATTTAACAAGTACTTAACATATTGCATTTGCGGGGTGACATCCACGGGGTTAATCGTGCAACTCCTTATACGCAGCATATGCGATAATAGATAAATACGGAAATTTTCTTATCAAAGGCACATATACGAGTGATATATATGAGAATAAGATTCAGAATCATTTGTGCACTGAGAAAAATAATCTGGAAAAAATTATTGTATAGAAATAATAAAAGTAGGATTTATAGTAGTAGAAGTAGTATAAAAATTATTATAAAATGTAATAACATTTATTATGAGTAATACATTGCCATTATATGGAATTTTTTAGCGTATAATATATAGTAAATCTGTTTATGTTACTTAATTTATCAAAGTATAATACAATACAATTATAAATGAAATAAATTACCGAGATCGTAAATAAAGATCGTAATTCAATTTTGCTGCCTCCAAATGATAGATTTAAATTACATTCTAAAGTTATATTCTAAGTTATATTCTAAATTTTGAGGTTAGAATCCATCATAAATATTTATATATTGTTATGTAATCAAAAGCGAAATATCATTTCTTCAAATTTCTTCTTCTATATTCGTGAAAAAAATAGAACCGATCCAAACAGATCTACACCAATCGGCAACAGTATACTGAGAGAAATAAAAGACTAAAAATTACTATCTATATTATTAATTCGGGACCATAACAGAAAAAACATACTATTTACTATTTTTGAATGTAATATATTGTGATAAAGTAATATTTTTCGATGTAAAAAACTTACTATTTCCTTTTAAAAACAGTAAATATTATTCTTTTTCTCTTATGATTCCAAATTAAGGAAATAAATAGTAATTTTTCGTAATTTATTTCTCTCAGTGTAACGTTATTGTAGAAAATAAATAAGATATATGACGCGTGTCGTTTCTAATTATATAACGATCATATAAAGTACATCTTAATACATGATATGAACAAATAAAAAACAAATCTAACGCGACTTAAAATCATACACGTAGAAAAAAGTTATAGCGTAAATTGCTATACTTCTAGCATATATTCTGAGGATATTTCAATTAATGTTACGGAAATTACTGTACCTTTTTTATGGCAAACTTTCTTATATGATATAGTTAATTTTCTTACAAGATATATTAAATTTTCTTATATGATATTGTACTGCGCAAAAATTTCATAACAATTACGATATCTTATAGTAAGAAGTACACTCAGAAAAATTAAACTTAGAAAAGTGCTGTTTATAACACTAATTTGGCGACATTAAAACAAAATCCTAAAAATTTCTGTTTATAATAGCATTATACTAAAAAATAGAAAGAAAATTTGGTTTGAAAAACTGTATTTTTACAAGGAAAAACAGTAATATTTAGGTTTTTACTTTAATGTCACCAAATTAGTATTATAAACAGCAATTTTCTACGTTTAATTTTTCTGATTGTACTGTATGGTATTACAAAAGTTACTTTAGTATAGTATAGTAATTTTGCATTGTTTTTGTTTCGATATCCTTGGAATGCCAGATTTATAGTAATTTTTAATATAACTTTTTTCAACGTGTATCATTCGATATTTCATGAAATCAAAATCACTTTTCGTCGTAAAAAGCGAGTGAACGAGACTCGATACCAATACCAATGATTGTAAAAAGTGCGTAAGGAAACGCCAAACGTACAATGTAGTATGGTTGATCTGTCATTTGCCATGCTAACTTGGTGACGATGCATATCGTTGCCATGGTTACTTATGATTTGTGTAATCAATGATCGCAAAACCACTAGCAGGCCTATTGGTCCAATATCTCAATTAGCATTTCATTTCGACGATTTGTCAAATATTGCCGTATCGCGACATTTTCTACGCGAGCAGTTTTCGAGCTTTATTAATAACGATTCCGATACAGGAATTAACGACCACTTTTAATGGCGCGTCCTTGCTTCAATTCTTACACTTGAACTTTCGTCAACTTGGTCTTCGTAGATATTATAAATTAAAATTAGTTAATTAAAAGTTACACGACGAAAAGTTATATTATAAGTTTACTATACTTCCGGCATACAAATGGAAATCCTTAATGAATGTTTAGGAAATTACTATACGCGGTTAAATCAAAGTTTCGTATACGATATCGTAAATTTATTCTAGATTAATAATAACAATTTTTTTACAGTAAATACGCGTGAAGTTTCTAAAGTTGATTTTAATGAAAATTGATTTAATTAACGATGATCAATGTTATTTTGAGACTAATAATTCTTAATAAAATAAAATTGTTAATATTAATATTGAAATTGGAAAATTAAACTTTTCCTTTTAAAAAAATTGTCTTTTTTTATTATTATTTATATAAATACATTTTGAATATTTATATATATATAACTTATACATATTTAATGCTTGAAATCCTTGCTCCTTAGTTTAAATATTATATATTAAATAAATTATATAATTGTAATAAAATCAGTGCACAAGGAAAGGAGTTATATTTTTCTTATAAATTGTTCATCCTTTTTTAATTAATTAATTATAAACAAAAATAAATAAAATAATAAGACCGAAATTCGAAACATTAAAGAAAGTCGATCGTCGCGTGCAATAATGAAAATTTCGATTTAATTTCGAATTATATATTTATTGAAATTCAACAAATGTGCATTTTAGAACATATTGACAAGTTTGCATTATTTAATTACGAGTTAATGGTCACCCAAAACCAAATCTAATATTTAAAGGTTAACATTTATGCGGCAACGTGACAATAATACTATTCTAAAAACATTTGATTCCGTTTTAAGCAAACATTGTGAACTTACTAAAATGATAATAAGGTAACTTAAATTCTTGAAGCACTTTGCTAGTTTCACCAAACCAGAATTTGAAGTAAATAAACGTTACATTCATGAACGTATACCGGTACAAGTCATATAATTTGAATTAAAACATATATAAATACGAAGATACGTTATTTCGAGTTATAATTGAAATCAATAAACAAACGAAATTCAATACAGTACGAAAATGACAAAGTGCATTGGACAATTCGCGATTAAGGAAAATTAATAAAAATCGTTTAAAATTGCGAGCAAATAATTGTATCGTGGGAACGGAATAGTGCGATTTCGAGGTGCCATGGCGACCGTGTTTAAAGATAATAGATTGGACTACACGTCGGTTAAATAAGATACGTCGAAATTGGCGGTGAACTTTGCAAACGAAGACGATCCGAGAATTGTATTCCAGGATCACATACGTATGGAATTTTCCTTTTATTCTTATCACGAATACTGAAAATACTACATATATATATATATTATAAATACACAAATACTCTACATTATTCGAGATTCTAATACCAAATCATATATAATATACATATATATACCATATATATGCATGCAAAACATATAAATCAGCCATCTCGAGTTATGACCGCGTTTAACAGGTTTTTATATACCTACACCGGGCTTCCCGAAATATATGATCTTTTTTACAATTTCACTCATTATTCCAGCACCGTTCATTAAGTTACAAGTCGCGCGCGAACTTCGTATCCTCTCAACTTTAATTAAATCGATCGAGCTTTACAAATGTGCCGCGGTCACTCGCACAACGCCATAACGCGCTTCGAATTATTAAATACATATATATTTTGATTTTCTTAACCACCGCGCGCGCGCAATTCTAACTATTTTAATTGGCAGCGCACAAAACCGTGCACTTCGCACGCGCGACCACGCGCCCCCTCCCACTCTTAATTCCGCGTATCAATCATGTATTTCCCATACGAAGTTTCGCCAACAAATTCGTCCAAATTAACATCAAAGTTCATCGCATCGCGCGCACGTTTGAATGATTCGAATGCGTTGCGTTCAGCCGCGCACGAAATAAACGAGTTAGGTCCACGCGAGTGCGTTCGATGCACGATCGAGTGCTCCGAGGGAAATGAATGATTTTGGTTTTTTTTGCCTTTTTTTTCATGCCGCGCGAAAACAAAAAACACGCGCGCTTTTCTGTGCGTTTAACGCGGATCGAGTTTTTGATTGCGCTTCGATCGCCTCGCGATCTTCGTTTTCGCTTCGGACGGAATTTCATTCCGAAGAACGAACGCACAGAAAAGTGCACGGCGCGCAATCCTGCCAGATGGGCCATTAATTATGAAAACAAAGTACATTAACGTTTTGCCGCGACAGAAAACTCGTTGTCGGGCTTCCAACCGTCGACGACCAAATTAGGCGTTCGTTGAATCCTGGAAAATTTCACTCATTTTGCGCGCGCGCTTTTTATCGAAAATTGTTCAAATTCCTTTCGATCAGGGGCAATCGATTGATTAGAAACGTAATTCGAACGAGGCGGACACCGTAATTCGATGGTCAAAGATGAAATCAAATTATAATGAAATCGTTTGTCTGTACAATGAAATATTGGATAACTGTTATGAAATATGTTTTTGAATTTTTCTTATTAAATGTAGAATAATATTTATTCATCCAAATTTAATACGTTAATTCATGTAATAACTATTAACAAATATGGTAAATATTTGATATACTGAGAATTCCTTATAATTTGGAACCGTAAAATAAAAAGCATAATATTTACTATCTTTAAAAGAAAAAACTAAGTTTGTTTACATACAAAAGTACTACTTTATCATAATAATATTACTTTTAAAAATAGTAAATATTATGCTTTCCCTTTCATGGTCCGAATTAATTAGCAATTTTTCGTCTGTTACTTCCCTCAGTGTAGTTATTATTACTTCAATTTATATATTAAATTCGAAGCAATAAATATTATCATATATTTAAATGGGCATTTTGAGAAATAAAATTTATAACAGCTTGCAAATAAATGTATATATCGAAAGCTGCAACGAAAACTGCACAATCTTGCAACGACAAAAAATTATATAAAACAATATTCGCGCTGAAATAATTATGCAAAAGAACCATAACTCGCAGCAACTTTAGTCGAACATTTTCATACTGCGTTATACCCAGTTAGGTATAGCAAACAGTTTCAAAATTATTTAAATTAAAAGCTAAACTGTTTTGTGTTAAATTTAATAATAATACGTCTTGCTATTCGATTTTCACTCATAACAAAAACTTCGAAAAACCATATATTATTATTCGCAAATGCGTGGGATTTATGCTCTTTCGTCGTTGAATTTTTTATTTTTACCTTTAAGGTTTTCTATTCCCCGAACAGGTCTCCATTAAGAATCCAGTCGGTTTCGAAACCCGAGTGTATGACTCGACCGACCGAGGTCTGCATTTGCGCGCAAAACCAAATCTTTGTAATTTATGACCGCGATCAAAAAGAATCGCCGAACGAGTACAGCAAATCCGATATCCCGAAATATGGTTAATCTTCAGCGATAAATTCATACACTATCGTAACAAATCGGTCCGCGTTCGAGAAATAAAGCCCGAGTTATTTGACCGCACTTTTTGCTCGCTCGCGCGCGGTCATTTTTCTAGGATTTTTGCGAAATAAAACCCGCCGATTTGTCAAACGAATGCGTCGTCTATTTCGCTCGGACTTGCGGCGTCGGTCCATTCAAATTTGCAGCAAAACTTAATTCGCAACGTCCGCGCGCGGTCGCCAGCAAAAATTCTTAGTCTCAAATAACCGCTTTAATTTCGCAAGAAACAAGTAATGGAATCCATAAATTACGCGTACGAATTAAAACGACTCGATTGCGAGGATAAATAATCGCGAATGATATTCGCGGATTTCGGAAGTTTCGAATCCGATCGCCGAACCTGCACTGGAAAAAATAATGTGTTGACTGAACATAAAAATATGTTGATCCAACAGATTTTCCAATTTAGGATAATATTTATTATTTCTATGTTAATAGATGCATGTTGTTGTAACATAACGTGAGTGGTAGTATTAAGTTAATATAATGAGTTACTGTAATAAACTGTCAACTAAACAGACTAAATATATCATTTTATTAATAATTCTTTAAATTATATTAATTAAATTAATTTATAACTCATTTTCGGGAAATTTTAATTTCTATCATCATTTAATATGTATATATATATATTTTTAGTTTAATAAATTTATAACATAATCGTAATAAATGTGTTAAATAAAATTACTATTAAATTTATTTATTTAATTTTAGAATAACTTGTTAATCTTTTGATTTTTAATAAGAGTCATATAAAATGTATTTGATTTTTTGTCATCATCAAAACTTTATTTGAAATAGCTTTAAATTCGAATAACTAAATCTGAAAAATTACAAAGTATTTGTTTATGACAAATACATCTACGATTGAAAAAAACTTAAATATGCATAAAATAAATTAATTTAAACATCCATATTAACATAAATATTTTATTCAGCATTTGTTAAATGTTGCTTAAACAGTATAACGCTGTTGAATCAACATGAAATGGATAACCGTTTTTTCAATGTTCTTTCAATGGTTTCATTTTTTCCCATGTGATTCAATCGGTTTAAGGAAACGAATGCTGTGCGTTGCTGCACTCGCTAATTAATATCGCAATCGTTTTCGCAGCTCGCGACCGATCGTATATCGCAAATCATGGAAATAATAAATTGTACTTTATATTCAATAAATGGCGTAACAATCAAACCCTCTGACATTGGTTTCATCAAAGTTCATAAAACTTGGGAGTTTTTATGCGCAATAAGTTATCAACCCAGTTTGCAACTTTCGACCTTTTGAATTCGTAATACGAATTTACGAGCAATTTTCTTCCGTTATTGGTCTAAACGAACATCGAATTAAACTTTCGTGTCATGAAGTGTATGCAAGGATCACGTGGTTTATGCGAATTTCGTGTCGTCGCAAGCGTTGCACCGCTGACACGAAAATGACTGATTTTATTACAACGTTATATGTTTCGTAAACTGCGCGCGACCAGATTCGCATAAATTAGACGCGGCGTATACGTCGGTTGAATGGTTGGCGACGTCGATGAACACAACCGGAATTAATATTTATTCAATTTTGTTTTTCACTCGTCGACCGATTTGTTGCAAAAAATTCGGCGGACGTTTCTTCGTTCGTCCAGTCGCCGTATCAATTCGTATTGTCGGGATGTAACCCTCGCGGGCGCAGCATTAATTGGCATCGCCCGGAAAGACAATTCAATAATTGTTGTCGGCAAAAGTTTTGTGTCTGTTATTTATATTATGTTTGATTTAAAGAGCGCGCAAACGCGAGGAATTAATTACAGGTAAGAATTGGTAACTCCGCGGCATTTTTTCAGCGACAAAATATGAACTTCTTACGGGGATTTGAACTCGCGCGCGGAAGGTTTGTGTGGACAAATCCCTAGTTGGAATGAGTTTCCTTGTTTTGGTTTTATCACACAAATTACAACACAGTCATAACTGCTATACTGAACGTTCGGGGAATTGCGATATAATTAATTAAAGTAATTTGTTGTTTTTATGGTATTATAAACCATATCTACGTTTGATCTAGATCGTTAAAAAATCGTAATCTCATTGTTACGTAATTAATTCCGGGAAACATAGCGGAAAATAGTTTTAATTATGTTTACACAAATGATACATATTTTTTTTAATAGACACATATACTAAAAGTTGTGGTTTATCGTGAAAACAATGCGGCTTAATGGAGCTTTCGTGTAACACGCGACGCGCAGTGGAGTTTATACGATCAAAAATATATAGCTAACACTTTTCTTTAATAAAAATACGTTTAAATAACACGAATTAGAAGGAGCAATTTTGTATTATTAACGGACATAATTTTTGTCGTCAAAAAGTACCTTTCTCGACAGTTTACTACGCGCGCCAGAAAATTGACATTTTAACTATTTTTCTATTCGACTTGACAACAAATATTCAATTCGTAAAAACGACATTTTTAATTTCCACAAAAATGAAACAAGTGTTTTGCAAGAACATGTCAACCAAAGAATTGAATAAATATTACGATCGAAAGCAATTTCTTTAACCCGGGAGTAGGCGCGTAGTTATCGAACCTCTTTGTTTATCAACAAAAACGTCACTCGGATATCTTTGTCTGTCGGTCGAAAAGACCATAGCGCGCCTACTCCCGGGTGAATCACACGCGCGACAAAAGATTTGTTAAAAATTATTAAGAAAACATGGAAAAAACAAATGATACATGGATCTTACTTTAAGACACAAATAATTTAGTTGGCATCATTAGTTTGCTGTCTTAATTCGATACATTTTTGTATTTTATTAAGACACTGGTGTTTTAGATTACAATATTAAAATAATAATAAGAATAATATTAATGATAAAAAAATGACCACTTTGACTTTATACGGTGATGATTCAACTCAGAAACTTTGTAAAATTAAAACAATCAATTTGTTTGAATATAAACAACCGAATTCCAAACAAAAATAGCCGCTGTGTTTATAAACACGGAATGTCTAAAACAGTATAGCAATCAACACACACCTCGTTGTAGATATAACGTATATTGACTATTTTAAAACTAAACCATTGTTATATAAATTTAACACCTTATTTTTTTTCTTTTTTTGTCTCGTGCTAAAAATTTGCATTGAAACAGTAATCATCACATAAGACATAAGTGATAATAAAAAATTACCAAACTTTACAGTAAAAATGAATTTGAAATTGAATTACATTTGTTTTATTGAATGAAATTTTGTATTACAATTAATACATAAAATACTTGTAACCCTTTATTTAAAAATTTGTGATTAAATAACAAACATATCCCATATTAATTATCAGGCACGATTATTTCTTTCACCATACAAATTCAAATTAATTTTTGCAACTACTTATTCCAGTTTTGCGAAACTGAACGTCTTCCGAGCAGACTCAACTGACAATTACCGAGACAACTCGAAATATTGCCATTATTGTTTTATACATACGATAACGCGCCGTCTCGTGGCCATAGGAACGTTTTCATTTCCGGTGCCAATCTGAGCACACGACGAGATAATAAAAGAAAAATATATATATACATATATAAATCCCGCGCGCGCACTCATCGCTGCCGGAACAACGTGTTACGGGCAATGATGCGCCGCGTCAGAACCAAGAAATTTATTTCCGCGCTTTGTGGTTTCGATATATTATTTTCGGACGAACTCTAATGAGTTTTTTTTGCGCACGCACGCGGTGATAAAGCGACGACGACGGTTTTTGACGTGCACCATTTACCCTTTTTCGCAGCTCGGACTTTTCATTAATTCCGCGCGATCGTGCGTTGGAACGAGCGATTTTTTATCATGCGCATTTGTCATTAAACGTGATATTGCTCTCTTTATGTTAATTCCCGGCATCGGGTCGGATTGAATGGCAATAATAAATGTATGATTTGGGACGCGAAACAAAAGAATCGAATTCGTATTCAAAGTCCGCTCGCGCGGTTTTAAGCGTTCGACTCGTGGCAATAAAATGCTCTCGCTATTCTAATTTCACTGAATCGTTTTCGAGTTCAGTTATAACGCACAGACAGAAATGTTGCTCGTGAAATTGATAAGATTGGAACCAAATTTATATAGTACAATGCCGTCATATCATATATATATATATATATATATATATTAAATATATGCTTTAATACCGCATCCGAACAAGAAATGATTGCTTCGCTTGGGATTTAACATTCTTTTTCCATATTTAATGTTCGATGAGTTAAACGGATTATATACAAATTTATTATACGTTTATGTGCACGAGGATTCAAACATTGAATTTCAACGAATCATGTTTTTAGAATGATAATAATTCTTACACAAAGTAAAGATACACTTTTCAAATTGCAATAATATTAAGAAATATTATTTTGTTGTTAACAAAAATATTGATCTGAAACAATTGAAAATTGCGGTTTGCGTATTAATATTAATTTTCAAACGTTTTAAATACGTCAATCACAGAACATTCTTTACCACAGTACATTGATATATTAGCTTATTGTCATTGCATCTTCTTTTATTGTACGGTTAATTAATCAATAAAATGAGAAAAAAAATCCCAATTGTGGCATTGCAAAAATAAGTGTCATCGTAGTGTCTTAATAAACCGCAGGATTGTTTTTTGTTAAGACTTTGGTCTGAATTCTTATATTAAACTCTTAACTAAGTTAATTAACTTAACTTGAGTCACTATTCGGACTTAAAGTAAGTCAAATTTGTTACACTTCTTTTTGCAATGTATACGAAATGTTAGTACATTTATACATTTAAAATTGTTCACCCGTATCGCAATTTTGCAATTTTAAATCGAAACTGCATTCTTAACCAGATAATATGTACCATGTTTCTTCTCGCGGCGCAGTAATTAAGGTTTTGAATATAAATCGGACTCGTTCATATATATGAAGGAATATATGGGTCAGTGTCAAATTCCATATTTAACAAAATTCCATAGCATAGCTTGTATACGTATATTCACAATAGTTATTGGATATACCTGTCATGGGTATGGATTTTGGTTAAGTGTGGAATTTGACACTGAATCATATATTTATGTATATATATATATATATTATACAGGATCAAGATGTTGTTCTTTTGGAGAACAATGTAACATCAGAATGTATATGCACCAAGAACGATTCTCATCCTCTCTGTTCGTTTATATTTAACTCCCACCGACAAACAAACGTTTCCATGAGACACACATTTGATCCGACGAACTCCCGTTTCGCTTCTTGAACTATTCCACTCTAAGAAGATATTTGTTTTGAGGAACACGTATGCACACTCTTTCTTGATTTAAGAACTTTTTTGAACGCCGAGTTCTGCGGATTCCGTATTGTAGAATTTAGAATAGTATTTCTTTGTATAAGCAAAGGTCAAAGTGTCGCCGACAAAAAAGCGAGCAAAGATTATTCGCGGACGTATCCCAAGTAAGGTTTTTAGAGTTGAAAAGGTGAGGTGGGTCGTGGCGTCTAATAACTGAATCCCTTTTCCAGCACCGCTCCGCGCTTTGTTCTCAGTTATACATATTAGAAATTTATTTGATACGCTCAAAAAAAGTTCAATGCATAAAATTTAGGAACAAAAAATTACTAGCTATAACGTGGAAGAGAATATTAAAGTAAAAAGACAATTTTTTTATATAACTGTTTCCCACAATGAAAAAACAAATAATATGAAAATGCTGATATCTATGTAGTAAAATGTCACATTTTTTATATAAATGAGAATCAAACTTCTAATGTCTTACAATAAATAATGCATTCTATTTAAAAAAAACTGCATATAAGCTATTTTACTATATTTTATAAGAATTGTTAATATTTATTTATATTTTTAGAATCCTACTTTTATTATATTTATATTGTAATTTTTTAATATTATTTTTTGCCGTATAGGATGAAAAAAGTTTAAACATTTTGCAGATTCGATCTCATTATTACGGCAATTTCACCAAGTACAGGATATCCACGAATCCGAATGTTACAGTTTCCTATAAGTAGAAATTAACATCAGGCTAAAAAGTGGCCCTCATGTGGCAGCCATGTTTACACATCGGGTACAGATAAGATAGCCATCTCGAGGCCAATTTGTGGGTGTAACAATAATAGGTATACGGCCACGATAGGTAAACCCTGACAAGAAAAATGTATGAAGTAGTTGTACTCTGTTGGGCCCTATGGACCCGATCTGAAATTTGACTTTAAACCTAATGAATGCGAGAGAAAGTAAACTTATTAAAACCCTTAATAAGAAGCAAGGTTAAGATCGGGTTAACCTCTATGAGGATTTAGCAAGAAACCGACTACTAAACCTGATTAGGGCAAAAGAAGGTAAACCTATTGAAACCTTAATGACTAACAAGGATATGATCGGATTAACCTTTAACGTTATCAAATCCAGATTAGATTATGATCAGGTAATGCTATTTATACATTATATTTTAAATTTTTTATCATATATTATATTTATATTGTATATTAAATATTATAAATTTTTAGTGTACATTTTCAATCATAGAGATTGTATAATTTGTATTAAAATACTTTTTTTTCTTTACGAGCAGTAAATAGTGCCGGCACATAAAGGAATGAATGTTCCTTAAACATCAGTAAATAACATCATATTCAAGTTATGTATACTTATATCACTTTTTATAGATAAAATATGAAAATAAAATAAGAATTCAATATAATTTTTATTATTAATTTAAATTTATAAATTATTAACTGTATATTAATTATATATTATAGGTAATATAATTGTAATTTAAATATATAAGAAATAAACAATTAATAAAAAGTTTGTTTATTTATGTAATATATAATTATAAGAATATAATGTTATTTCGCCAAGTAGGTATTTTACTAATAATAAATTATATTTTTTAATAATTTAATTATTTATTAATTAATTACTAAATAATAGTACTGTTTTTTTTTTACTTTACTAATGGTCAAATAAACAAAATAAGTCTTTAGTTTTATTTATTGGTGGCTGGCAATTATTGACTTGCAGGTCAATAATTTTTTATTGATTTTTATTGATGATTTTATTTTTTATTCGCAAGCTAACCGTTTAAAACCATATATTGGACCATTGCAAGGCCTAGCGCTACACCCATCATAAGGGCCCGATCAGAATAACCTTACATTAGCCTCACCTTAAAATGTATTTAATATTTTATCTGATCGGGCCCATTTAGGGTAAACCTTGTCTAGGGAAATCGATATTTTTTCCAGAAATAAGGGCCATTGGACAGTTATGCCATTTCCGATCAGTATTTTTACTTGAATTAATTTGAATGAACCTCTGGATAAGACTCAAACTCCTTTGTTTATTTCATTCACATATGCACATCACATAACTCGATGAAAAAAAGCAATTATTTTTCCAATTAGAAAGATATTTATCAATCAAATTTTGCCGCATGCAGATAGTATAGGAAAACTCCGGATTGCCACAAAACCATTTTAGAAATTTCTTTGCGTTTTTGTATTATTCAAACGTGAAAGTAAATTTGCCGCTCTAAGTTCAACATTTGCGGGCAACTTTGCCCAACTTGGAGACGCGTTTTTGCAACCGCGAAGCAGGTTCTTTCGAATTGGCAATACTCCGAGCGTAATAGGATCTCGCACCCTCTCGACGGACACCATCTGCATCGGGGGATTGGTTTGCGCGAAAACGGTCAAGCGACGGTATCAAAGTGCCGGGATAATTACTTTTTTTGCGCGGAATTGAACGAACGCAACGAAAGTGAAATTGCAAAAAGAACCAGTCGATCCAGACACCGGTCTCGACTTTTCGACATTTCATTTCGGTTTTTATAACAGCCCTATATTGACGAAAATAAGCAGAAACAAAAAGAAACGACTATTTTCGTTATAACGAAAATAACGTAGACAAATTTAGCGACATTACGAGAAAGTTCGCAGTTTTTCCCCGCCATGCTTTGGCGCAATTAAGCGACCGGTTTGGCGACGCCCGACACCTGAATCATTAGCGCAAACACCCGGATTCATTAGTGATAAAATGACATCGATTTCGTCATAAAATGGCTCGTTTTTGTCCGCTGATTAATTGATTCGAATCAAGAAAGAATTTTAATTCGCACGAAAACGCATAAAATCGTTCGAATCGTCGCCAAACAAGGCGCGGTGGTGCCTTAATTGTAACCATAATTTTGATGTTCCCCACTTTTACTCCCAATTCCGTCCCTCGGATATTCTAATAAAATTCCTTTCCTGGTTTTACTTCGAAACAATCGATTACCCTCCTTCGTGCGTTTACCCGACGATTTCATTGCCGATAAATAGATCGTCATTATATTCCCCGAAACAATGCCATTCGATCGAGATCGGATTTGCCGTCAATGTGTCAAAAGATTTATCAAAAATTTCCGGCCGCGCGGTACCCAATCGGTTGGTTTGGTTGCAATTGGCCCCGGATGTGTCGACGGAATTGTATTAACGATAGTGGATGCGGCTCGACCTAGAAATACACGTATATGTACTCGTAACGAGTTCAGCTCGGTTCGATAATCCGGCGTTTATTTACGGCAAGTTGAAGTCTCGCGAATGCATTGCCAATTGCGCAAAGCCTCACATAATTCGAGAGCGGTGTTTTTTCGTTGCGCAAAAAACACGACGCCCCGGCGCGAACCGCTCCGGAATTCGACAATCGTATACGAATAAACTCAACGACGTTTATACGTATAGATATTCGCCGATAACGCGCGGCAACAATTGCGATGCGACGTCCTTTTTCGCGCGTTCACATTTCATTCGCGTCAACCAAACGAGGTTCTGTTTTTTGCACGCCGCCGAAATCGCGGCAAATTAACGCACACCGTGTTTCACGCGCGCATTCAAATTCGATTCGGCCGACCACGACGATGACGCAACCGGTCCAACCAACCAAAGCGGTTGGTTTAATTGCTACGCTGTTTTTAATATCATTCAAAACCAATTGTTATATACGTTGCGGCGGCACTTAATCACTGTCGCTGATGAAATGCAAATTACGATTTACGATGTCGTACGATTTAATCGCGGTCAATAAAATGCTTTATTGCTCTGACGAAGGTTGATGTGATATGTAAGAACACGAGTGTGTACTTCACAAAACTAATAAATATACATATATAATATATATTCGTACACCAATTTTTCCAGTAAATTTGGATGCCTACTTTATCAAACCGATTTATAAACAAAACCACGTTAATTAATATTCGCAGAAAACAAAACGCGATCTTTATATCTTGAATGTTTCATCCCGATCGGTTTCGTTTGTTGGCTCAATCCAGCAGTATCTTGCGGGGCACGAATCTATAACGACGGTTACTAAAAATTGTTTATTAAAATGCCAAAGTCAAACAGCGAAAAAGCAATTGGGCAAACAAAATTTCGGCTTCGGAATTGATAATTCAGGAGTTAATGAACATAATGTTCGTCGCATCGAGCATAGTTTCTTTCTAATTGCGGAGATCAAGTCTCCCGCGACGGCCGCGACCCAGCGGTGTAGTTTCGAACTCGTACCCGCATATCGCTCGGATCTTTTTATACGGGCGACGTAACGGGCGCGACGAAGACAGCGATATGATAGTCGGCAACGGTCTCCGGGACGGCTCCGATGGCTTTACCGAATAGACGAACATATCGAAATCGATGCATTATTCAAGCGGCACACATCTCTTAACGCGATGGGCTTTTTCCCGGTCATGAAAAATGCACAACACCGACAACATACTCGACGACATTAACTCGCTCGCGAATCTCAAGACCGGCGAGGGTAAAAATACTGATGAATATATTATTTATGCGTTACGAAGTGCAACGAAAAAACGCTGAATCATAAAAGAATAACGACATCCCGTGTGCGCGAGCATTCTGCAATTTTTTCAGCACGTCTCGAGGTTCGCACGCGGAGCAAACCAATTCAAATCGGGGTTCGTGCCTTCGTGCTTCTGACGACGGGCGTGCGTGGCGATAAAAATACATTATTTCCCGCACACCGACGTGGTTCCGGTTTCTTCGTCGATTTGTTTAATTAATGCGACATTGATCATCGCGGGTCGTTTGTATGCTTAACCCTGCATACAAACTTTGTATGCCCTGCGCCCGATGTCATTTGCATAAATGCGCGCAACGTCGAGCCGGTGAATTGCAAACTCGTCGATCCACTTAAAGTAAATTAGTTTATTTACGTTATTGTTCAATCCGCGGTGATTATAACCACTAAATCATGAAGGCCTCGATCAGCGAGTCAACATTTAAACGTTGCTTGATTTTCGTTCAACTTGCATTCAGAAAGATGTTATTCTATAAGTATAACTACACTGGAAAGAAAGATTGTTTAAAACAGATACACATCGTTAGTCAAACACATATTGTGTATTATAAATAATATAAAGTGTAATTTAAACTTATCGTCTAGAATTAACAAACATTGTGATTAGGATGACACTATTTTTGTTAGGAAAAATTGTCAAAAGTTCAGAATTTATATTCAGATTTGAATTTTAATTAAAATAAATATTTATAATACAAAACGATTAGATTTACGCTGAATAATTATTGTGACATTAATTTTATTTTTTAATAATCACTGTAATTAAAGTTTCAGTTTTATTTATTATATTACTGTGTGTGTCTTCATATTACTACTATTTTTGTCTGGATTTGTCGAATTTTGTTATTTTCATACAAACTTTATTTTCCGTATATACTTTCTAGCATTGATAGTACGGTTCAATAATTGTTTAGAAGGTTACTATACTATTATGGTAATTTTTATTTTTTATGTAATATAGTAAAATTTGTAATTAAACGTAATAAAAATAGGAAACATTTCGACACATTTTTGCAACACCATATAATAAGTATTGTTTTAGTGGTTTAGTAATTTTTTAAATATTTGTCACACTTAATTTTTGCGACAAGAAAATGGTTTCTTCAGGTTCAAATCGTGAAACGAAAAAGCTTTTATTTTTTATTGATTAGTTGAGATAAATTTTGAAGTTTGTTTTGGTAAAAACCTATAAATAATAGTTTAATTGAATGTTTTGGCTGTTACAGTAAATATTGTGTTTATGTAATAATACGCGTTTGGAACACATAATAATAACTTCGGGTAATAATTGAATTGAAATATAAACGCTGATGCAGAGATCTTACAATAAGACGGGATCGGACTGTTTTTACCTCCATTTTATTTTTCTTTTGTTTTTCGTTTCTAATTTGGATCGTAAAAAATTAGTTTTTTAAAGTCCAATATGAAATAGACCTTTGATTTAGATTCGCGACAAATATCGGAATATATAATCGACAGCGCGATTCAAAGAAACTGATTTAAAAAAGCACTACGTTTGGAATAATATCAATTTAAAAATAAATTACGATTAAAATAACATCCTTTTCCCTCGCGAAGGCCGAAATGAACTCGATTTTGCTCCGACCAATTTTCTTGAAATATATAACGCAGGGACTTTTTTGTCAATCACAAATGTGACATTATTTTATGTTTTTTTTCAGCATTGCAAAGCTACGTCATGAACGCGTGGATTCATATTTTATTTAACTTATATTCTGACGACACGAGATTTGTATAAAATTTGTTTTTTTCTTTTTTTTAAGTAATGAATTTTACATCCGAAATGATTCAATCATCTCTTATTCCTTTAACCTGTCCATTCATCGTGTTCATTATACAATGGAGAACGATTTCAAGATATGTTTTCAGATTTTTTATTCATATATATATATGACTAAAACTCTTTCGACATTATACTCGATACCCTTTCTTGGATGAAATAAAATAATGAAAAACTAAAGCAACATTCATGTATCGAGTATAAAAGAAAGTTTAGTCTGAAAAATTGAAATATTGCTCGCGTATATGAATCTCTTATAAAGCTAATATCGAAAACCAAAATATAAAAAAAAAAAAATTTGTCGGTTCAATTAATAAATTAATTATTGTATTCTTGTTGTGGATCAATCTAATATCATAAAAAATGCAACTTTCGGAGTAAAGTACGCTGATGCTCGTAGAAATTATGAATTATTATTATGAGGAAATTGAGAGGGTTACAAAAGTAAAACGATATATAATACAGCATAAATGAGATTAAAAATACCGAAACTGATTTCAAAGTATTCGCAGCTTTGCAATTACGCGAGCCGGAATAATGTACGGTGCGCGTTAGAATATATATTTTATCCACATTGCGGTAAACCGCAGTTACGGGAATACGAAAGTTCACATTGGATAACAATTTATTAAGATTGACGAAGTGAAAAGCGCGCCAAAAATCTGCGCGATGTTAAGAAATTGCGAGATTCGAAGTCGCGTTAATTTCGTCGCGTCCGAATTCTTGCAGAAACGAAGCAAATTTTTCATCCAGATTTACCAAACGACGCGATTCTTTATTGCGATCGTCAATATTGCTGATATGATTATTCGAATAACGCGTTTGCGACGCAATTATAATATATGTTATTGAATGACATTGCGTTCGTGCGATAATTTGTTGAAAAGATTTTGAATTTCATAACTTTTTAATTAAACTATAATGATCTATGGAAATGATGAGATTAGTTAATATACGAAACTAGAAGATGCAGGCGACTATAAATATTAAATAAAAATATAATTTTATATATATTTTTTATTATTATTATTATTTATTTATTTATTTCATATATATTGCTATTAAAATAATTAAAAGTATTCATTTATGATGCATTTCTAAAATAATCCATTAAGATATTTTGAAAGTACAAAATTGCAAAAAGAAAATTTCTTTTTTTGACGTCATGAAAATTAAACTTAACTTTTTTTGCAAATAACAACGGAGAGATATTAATATAAATGAATTGCACTTAGGTAATGTAATGGAATGGGAAATCATTTACTTCCGTTAATCTTATAAAGTCTACGAGGGTCAGATAGTCGATAAAAATTAGCACATTCTTAATCCTTCGAATTACTTATATTATCAGCTCTCGCTTTATAAAATAAATCTTTCAAAAGTCTACAAGAATTCGGTTACAATTTGAAAAAGGATAAACACAATTTTAAAGTTATATAAAAAAAACGAGAACAACATTGCGAATCGACTTATTGTTACACCACACTGAGAAAAATTCCTATTAAAAATAACTGTGCTAAAACAGTATTCTGATGCGATGTTTGTCAACACGTAAAAATGACCCCTAAATATCGTAAACATTACTTCAATTTCCCTATATTTTTACTGTGCTTTAACAGTAATCATTCTTTGTTGACAAACATCGCACCAAAGTTCTGTTATGGCACGGTAATTTTTAATAGAAATTTGTCTCAGTGCATTCCCAGGCAGAAAAATACAGTCGAAACGACGTTGGCACGATATCGGCGACATCGGGCCAACGTTGGACAACTGTATT